>JAUCBJ010002504.1:0-34657 GCA_032718475.1 Nemertoderma westbladi
GTCAGTTGTTTTAGCTTTTAGATACTCAGTTAAACATAGTCAGTTGTTTTAGCTTTTAGATACTCAGTTAAATATAGTCAGTTGTTTTAGCTTTTAGATACTCAGTTGTTCAATATAGTCAGTTGTTTTAGCTTTTAGATACTCAGTTAAATATAGTCAGTTGTTTTAGCTTTTAGATACTCAGTTTAATATAGTCAGTTGTTTTAGCTTTTAGATACTCAGTTGTTCAATATAGTCAGTTGTTTTAGCTTTTAGATACTCAGTTAAATATAGTCAGTTGTTTTAGCTTTTAGATACTCAGTTAAATATAGTCAGTTGTTTTAGCTTTTAGATACTCAGTTTAATATAGTCAGTTGTTTTAGCTTTTAGATACTCAGTTTAATATAGTCAGTTGTTTTAGCTTTTAGATACTCAGTTGTTCAATATAGTCAGTTGTTTTAGCTTTTAGATACTCAGTTAAATATAGTCAGTTGTTTTAGCTTTTAGATACTCAGTTGTTCAATATAGTCAGTTGTTTTAGCTTTTAGATACTCAGTTGTTCAATACTCTGTTTAATATATACTCCGTTGTTCAATACTCCGTTTTATATGCGGGTCTCGGTCTACGGTTAAGCGGTTCGGTTGGTGAATGCTGGGTGAACCTAGCTTTTGTTAGCTTTGAATGCTAACAAGTCCATCAACCTTTGTATCAATAAATTAAATAAATAACTAAATAGAAAATAATATTTACAATAAACAAGAAAGTTCTAAGATTTAGTTCTATAGAATTAACCACATGACACCCCCTTCCCCCCCCCCCCCCCCCCAAGTGCAAAAACAGCAGTTTTGTCACAAATTTGTATCTAGACCCTCTTCCTCATTAATCGTGATGACATTTATAAATCTATAAATATTTATAAAAATATCTTGCCATCGTAAATTGGTGGCCTATTTAGTTCTCTAGCATTGTCCACATGACACCACCACCACCACCCCAGTAATAATTAGAACCAGTCATTCGATTCATCTGATATTTGGTAGGAGTGGTAAGTCTCGTGCTGCGCGAATACTCCAGCCCGTATGTGCAAGATAAGGTTGATATCGACTTCGACTAATACCGCTAATTAATATTTTTTTCAGTTAATTTGATTAGGTACTAATCAATTTGGATTGAAATCGGGCCATTTTAATCAATGTATATTTATGGCCCTAATGTTGTTAATCTCATTCTTTATGATAGTAAAAATGGCCCCTTCTTCGGGTCATTTTATTTAATAAATCAATTTTGAAACAAGTGGGCCACTCAAATTCTCAGCTCAGTTTATTTGTAGGATCAAATTGGATTCAAAAGGGCCACTGTATAATGGCCCTAATGTTATTTATCTCATTTTCAGTTCGGCCCGTTTCCTTCTCAACTAATTTGATAAATTTCATATGAAGTCACATCAAATAGGGCCTGTTATGGCCCTTTCTTTCTTCACTATATAGTAAGCTCAGTTCGGGCCAATGATATATTATTCCAGACAGTAAGAGGGCCAATTTTGGCAAATTTTGGCCCTTTTGACTTTTTTGGCCCTAATTCCATTTTATACATTTTGGTAAGTGGCCCGAAAATTGTGTTTTCATTTAGTAATAAAATGAAGGTGCATAACTTTTTAGAGGAAGGATATACACAAAGGGCCATCCAAGCCCGTTTGCGGTTTCGGGCTAAAGGGCCAAAAAGGGGCTAAAGGGCCACTTTTTAATACCCCCCAAGTCGCAATAGGGCCACTTTTGATATACAAAAGTGGCCCTTCAGCCCGAACGTATATCTATATATATATATAATATATCTCTATCCTTTCGTGGATACTCAGCTGATAGCTCCTTGGGCCGAAGGCCGAGGTTTCTTTCGCACCATGTATGCTAATGTGTCTAGCAACATTACAAAGGTGCAACGAACTTCCATCGGACATCTTGCCTTTCAGGAATACGGGTGGAATTTCAAGGTCGGAAGTCCCATCAACTATCAACAAGTATACGGAGACCATTATTCTCGATTATACTTTGACGGACCATTGACCGCACCTGGCGCCGTGTATAGCTTCATGAGTGTTCCACTCCGTCCCTCCTTAGCTATCTACACGATCTTCGAAAACACCGCACTTTCCGGTTGGCTAGCCGATGTGTGCAGTCGTACTATACGCGCCCATCCATTAATCCTTGGGACCAAACTCGCTAAGCTAGATGAACATAATAAATTCATCCGCTTTGAATGTTTCCGACGGTTTTTAACCCCGTTTCGCAACGTGGATAGCCAATTCAAAGACCGCGCTTTGACCAAGCTCAGCTTAAGAGACTCGGCTGCGGAGAAGTTAGATAGCGCTGGATTCGCTATTTTCAGAGACATTTGTGTAATAAACCTGCACTCCTCGGTTATCCAAAGACCTCGGATCCCCACCGGTTATTCTGTCGTGGAAATTCAGACGGTAGGTCCACTTGAGGAGACGGCCATGCCTACCTCAACTATACAAGGGGAAGACGAACCCATATGTTTAGAATCTGAAGAGATTCAGCCCCCCACGTCTCGGAGTAGCGATAGCGACTACATATTGGAATGGTATCAAGGTCCCCAGTGTCTTACTGCGTATGATTATCGCCATGCCAATTATGTTTCTAGACAACGTTGTCGGCTGTGCGCATCGAGAGACCATATTACGTCTATGGACACCAACGATCTTTGTTCCTATTTCCACGAGCAACCGTCGATGGAAATCTATTGTGCATATTGTCGGCTTAATAATTTGCACATTTTTGCTGTCTGCCCCCAATTTATGACTCAATGCCATCATTGTCAATTAAAGGGACACGCCAGCTTTGATTGCCCCTTCAACCATGATTTAGAGAGCGTAGATGAAATGATTGTACTACGTTATATCAGAGCTTGGGAAGCGAACGCTGATTTACATTGTGATTCACGCCATCGCTATTATCCTGGACGCGCCTACGAAGGAGTTTATGCGTTCCATCCATATTTGTTTGCCTCCGTCGAGCAGAAATCGCGCCTATCAAGTTATGAACTATTGAAGCGCGTTGGAGAATGTATTTCAACCAAATATGTACGCAAATTCCTCAGGAGCATTAATCCGAGTGACATCCATTCTTACAACTTAATAAACTTTATCCGTCAAGACCCTGCCTATGGAGACTTATTCGTCAACTCACACCCTGAGTTACAAGAAGTATATCGACGGCCTTACGAGTACCGAGCCCGCGAACGCGAGTTGGAAAGAACCATTAAACCAAGGAAGTTTCTAACTACCTATGGTCCACCCACGGCCCTCGTGCAGACCACTCGTACAGGACCCGTAAGAGCGGCTGTCTTGAAACGAGCTCTCAAAGCCGTTAGACCCCTCTCCCCGGACGTTGAGGTCAATCAACCCGGTACTTCGACCGGCGGATATACCGATCGCAATCCCATACCTTCTGATGCAATCATATTGCACCCTTCACCCAGGAGTTATAGCCCTCCTCGTAAAGTGGCTCGCCCCAAAGAGAAAAGGACTCTTGCTAGCTTTAAAAAGCTGCGTAAACGCCGTCCGCGCAAGAAAGACTAACTGTTTAGAGTATTTTTATATTTTAGAAACTGTGATTTTGTATATTTTATAGACTTAAATCCCATTTTCTGGGAGCGGTGTAAAAGCTTTTGTGGGATAACTGATACGTTTGCCTTTGCTGGCCAGTTCCCCCCCAGGCGCTGGAATACTCTAAAAGGGTTCTCTGACTGTATATATATTCCCCTCGCCCGCAAGGTACCTTTACAGGTGTTTTAACGGACATAAAAATCATTCTGCTATATACGTGTTTTGGCGGACATGGTAAGGCAAAAAACCTGTAATGCACCAACTACCTTTCACAGCTTAGCCGTGATGATTCATATTACGACATCTAACAGCTGGTTGCTGACATGGAAACAGCCATTGGACGCACGGTTCTTTGTTTGGCTTGAGCCAATCGGAGCGATTTTTCCTGTCGACGTGTAGCTTTTCAGTCGATCATAAGGAGAGTGTTCAGTCTTACTGTTTTTACTTGATACTTTGTTGTTATTGCTGTCTAAGCCAGAAACACCGGCCTTTCGGTAAGAACTCTAGTAAACTGCTTGAATTATCGAAAGTATAAACTGTTACCTTAACGAATCGAACCTTAACGCATCTTAACATACTTACTTAATTTAATTGCATTAATCATATTGTTTGTACTGTTATTTTACCGTCAGTTATTAATTGTACCTATTTGTTGATGGAAATATTGCTCTTTGGATAATACGGATAAATCACCCAAATTCCCAATTTTCTTGATACACTACAGGTTAGAGAGACCGGTTATACATAACAATTGCGATTTATATTAATGTGGTGTGTATTGAATCCAATGTTATTTAGCAGACCCTACGTGAGTCAATTACTGCTCTCTTTATGTGTGATCAAATATACTGACTGTCGGCAGAATAGTGTGTATGATCGTGATTGGTAACAAAGTATTTCCTAAAGAATACGCTTTATACTTTAATCATAAGCAGTATCGTTGCGTTTTAGTATAAGTCTTAGTTCTGTTTAAATAGATAAAGCGCCACGTCCTAAAGGAACTGTTAATATTTCCCGAAAGCCAATAATATCTGTCAGAGATTAATTATTAACGATCTATTGAATAATACAGTAGGTATACACTGCAACCTTACACTGCAATAATAAAATTCAAGCATCCGAATTCAGTCTCCCGGGTGTAGATCCATCGGGTGAATGATCGCGCATGGGCTGCCTTCGGCTAATGTTTTGCGTATTAGCATAAAATATTGTCGTATGCTAAAGTGGTTTTAATTAACTAAAAGACATATAAATTTTGGCAGGTTAAACTGCTAAAGGTCTTCAAAAGCGCGAACAGCAGCCATCATAGAGTAATCCGTCCGGAATAAATACACACAATGTATAGTGAAGCCATCATAGAGTAATCAGTTGTGAGTATAGACACACAATGTATAGTGCAGCCATCATAGAGTAATCCGTCCGTAATAAAGACACACAATGTATAGTGCAGCCATCATAGAGTAATCCGTCCGTAATAAAGACACAATGTATAGTGCAGCCATCATAGAGTAATCAGTTGTGAGTATAGACACACAATGTATAGTGCAGCCATCATAGAGTAATCAGTTGTGAGTATAGACACACAATGTATAGTGCAGCCATCATAGAGTAATCCGTCCGTAATAAAGACACACAATGTATAGTGCAGCCATCATAGAGTAATCAGTTGTGAGTATAGACACACAATGTATAGTGTGCAGCCATCATAGAGTAATCCGTCCGTAATATAGACACACAATGTATAGTGCAGCCATCATAGAGTAATCAGTTGTGAGTATAGACATACAATGTACAGTGCAGCCATCATAGAGTAATCAGTTGTGAGTATAGACACACAATGTATAGTGCAGCCATCATAGAGTAATCAGTTGTGAGTATAAACACACAATGTATAGTGCAGCCATCATAGAGTAATCCGTCCGTAATAAAGACACACAAGGTATAGTGCAGCCATCATAGAGTAATCAGTTGTGAGTATAGACAGACAATGTATAGTGCAGCCATCATAGAGTAATCCGTCCGTAATAAAGACACACAATGTAAAGTGCAGCCATCATAGAGTAATCCGTCCGGAATAAATACACACAATGTATAGTGAAGCCATCATAGAGTAATCAGTTGTGAGTATAGACACACAATGTATAGTGCAGCCATCATAGAGTAATCCGTCCGTAATAAAGACACACAATGTATAGTGCAGCCATCATAGAGTAATCCGTCCGTAATAAAGACACAATGTATAGTGCAGCCATCATAGAGTAATCAGTTGTGAGTATAGACACACAATGTATAGTGCAGCCATCATAGAGTAATCCGTCCGTAATAAAGACACACAATGTATAGTGCAGCCATCATAGAGTAATCCGTCCGTAATAAATACACACAATGTATAGTGAAGCCATCATAGATTCATAGAGTAATCCGATTATGAGGCAGTTGCTCAACGTGAGCATTCCAACGAACGATATGATCAGCTGGATATTCCGCTGTTACCTTGGCAGTTGGTGGGCTCTTCCCTACAGTGAGAATATTAATTGCCTTTTATTCTGTGTAGGGCCTACGATTAATTAATCTAATATACTTTAATTGGCAGAAGTGATGATGACTACAGCAATCTGCTCACCGAGTTCTGGCTGATTGATAGATGAGAACTCACGATTCAGTGCTGATGTTGCACCCTTTCCTTTACTGCATTTACAACAGAATTCGATTTCGTCAACCAACATCCAGTTTGGATTCCGCTAGCGCCTTCCTTCCATTCTGAGTGAGTCAGTTTCCTTCTTTAGAAGTAAATGCGAACGCTGTCATTGGCTGCATCACTGACAGCATTAACAAAATGTGTGAACCTCCCACAGAGATCCATTTCTTCACTAACGTCAATTCAATTGGAGATCCTAAGTTGGGTTCATCAAGGTAGACTAGACGAAGAGAGCGGAGGACTTATGTACGAGTATATTATAGTAGAAAGAAGAGTCAGTTTAGTTGTGCACACAACATGGCGATGGTTAGTTTAGAAAGGCCGCACCGGGGGGCATTCATCAGATCTGGGGGGGGGGGGGGGGGGGGTGTGTAATAATAACAATTATTATTTCCTTGGGGAATTTATTCTTAACAGAACGTGAGAAGTGACAGCGGATGATTACAGTATATTGAAGTTGTCTGTCTACCCAAGTTATGTTATCCAAGAAGATGCATAGTAAAAGTACGATTTAGAAAAAGTTCAACAAAGAGAACATACATTCAGTTGGAACTTCAATTAAGTGAGAGGTTCAATTGTAGTTGTTAAGGCCCTGGGGCGTCTCTGGTATTTATCTCAACAGGGGGCACTTCATCATCACAGTAGACCAAAAGACCATGAGGTCAACAAGACGAAATTGGCTAACGTACTGCTAGAAACTATTAGGGATAATTATATAATAATTGGAGTTTCTATGAACACAATCCACCACTCTGATAAAACAATTCATCACAATATTAGCCCCATACAAGTATATTGGACCTCCTGGCACGGAATAGACCCCCCTTCTAGATCTATTGTTTCCGTTTGATGTCAATTATTAGGCAGGAATTAATACTTATGATCCTGGTGATGCCAAAACTCGTTATTCAAGTTAATTAGTTTGATCATGAAATTGACTAACAGTGTATCTTAATTATTGCATTATACCTATAAAGTAAAGGCCGCCATACATTTTTTGTATTTGATCGCTCTACCGACATTTCTTAATCTCGATAGTTTTTGTAGAATGAATTTGTAGACATATTACATCCGCAATTTATTGTGTAGTGAGGCTACGTAGTTTCCTGGCAACTAACATAAAGTTTACCACTAAAATAATGATTATTACTGATGACAATAAATATTATAAACACTTGATTAGTTTAGCTCTAGACACCCAGTGTTGCCAAGGTTTCTTATTTTTTTATTGTTAAAATTGGGTTAAAATTTATTGTTATTATGCGCCGTTGTAAATAGATTACATTACCGCACTTAAAGTTACCACCTACTAGCTTCTGTATATAAATACACGAAGTGGGGACTTCGCGCAGCACGAAGTTGGCAGAGCCTTAGCGAATTGACACTGTTAGGGGGTAGGTCAATTTATGCAAATAGTCACGTTGGCCCTCTAGCGGCAGACTGGAGAACTGCAGATGGATTCGCCTCCCTTGAAAGTCACAGCTAATGGTCTAATACATATCTGCCAAGTTTCAGCTTAAACGGATTAAAAGCAAAGAAATGGGAGGGCATTTAATGTTTAGACATGTGGCCCTCTAGCGGGAGACCATTGCACTGATGGTGTCTGAAAGTCTCTCAAAAATCTCAACTTTTGCTCATATTGATACCTACAAATTTTCAACTTGGCAGCTTTAAATCCGACAAAGTTATTAGCATGTCAAAATCGTAACGACGACGACAACGACGACGACGACAACGACGACGACGACGACGACGACAACTATTTGCATAAATTGACCCACCCCCTAACAGTGTCAATTCGCTAAGGCTCCGCCAACTTCGTGGTTCGCCCCACATACACCCATGCAATTATCTCTTAGAATGATTGTTTGTATATTATTGCTATGTAGAATTTTCCATTTTTAAAAATTTTAGTTTGACTATCTTCAGTAAATTGATTTATTATGTTAGTAGCCTACCAATACTTGTACTGTAGCCTACTTTTCAAATTTGATTTTAACTCTTTTCAAATCGAATTGTATTTTGTTATTAAAATTTACATTATCAGCCGCTCAGTCGATATGCTAGCGTTAAATAAGATTTGCATTATTTAACTACTATACAGTAGTTATATTGGGATTATTGCTCTTCAATCAGTCAAATCTGCACTGTAATAAATACTATTCCTGGGCATTTTATTTATTTAATGAGTAGCTTCGACTTTGTTTTTGTTTTACATGTTCCATATTATTGTGTATTTTACAGTATTAAATATATTAGGCCTCCATGGCCTCCCCTGCAGGCCATAACGGATGCAAATACCTGCAATTTATTAATGTCCATATCAGCTACGTATTTCTCAACGACATTAATATTTATCCAAGGAGTAGCTGTTGGAGGAGTCCGTGCGGACCTGTGGTTGCTCGGGGGATTTGGGTCAATCAGAGGGTGGCGTCTTTTGATATCGCTGTTATTAACGCTGACGCGCCCCCTCTTATGCTCAAACCAATCGATCGGTGACCTCCCTGCTTGAACCACGGGTCCGCGCGAAGAAACAGCACTACAACAGCGTGTGCGAAGCAAGTAGGATGTCCTTTACACCCCTTGTTGGAACCACGGACGTCATCTGGTGCAGAGAGACGGGGATTTTTATCTGGCACCTCACGGACTCACTGGTGAATCGGAGTGAAGGAATGCGGGAGCGTGGCTTTGCTATGGGGTACTTGGAGGAGTCCGAAGGAGGAGTCCATAGGAGGAGTCCGTGGGAGGCTCCGAATTCGCCCTCCTCAGGTCCAGCTCGTTCTGCCTAAGGGGTGGTCGTCGTCCATGGCGATCTCTCGGCTTTGGCGACGGGGCGGGTCTGTTGTGTGGTCTCGACCTCCGAGATAATTATTAGATGACTCTACTTACTTTTAGCCTACTGATATTTAATTATTTATTTTTTATATTACATTATTATTTTACTTTAATGCAGTGTAAGTTTTAAATTAATCTTAAGATTAAGAACTACAATCTTTTACTTTGAATTTTTGTTAATAAAATACATGTAAGTTAGTAAGTATTATAGATATTTAGGAGTTTAGCCTTATATAAATTAATGTTTTGTATAACATACATACTACTACACTACTACTAGGTCGAGCGAACTCGGACAGTGGAAATGAGATTCTTCCAGGCTTCCCGATTCTCCATAGTTGTCGCAATTTCGTTTCTCCCAAGTTCAGTATCCCTTTCAAGTTGATCTATATATGTTATGGCCGGTCGTCCACGACTACGCTTTCCATGAGTTGGTTGCCAGAAAAGTAGATCTGGTATGACCTCGTCTTTACTTCGCCAGCAGTGCCCACTGAATCTTAATCTGCGTTCACGGAGGGTGGTTGACACAGGTGGTATTGTACCATAAAGCTCGGCGTTTGTCAAGTGTTGTCTCCAGCTGATGTTTAGGGCTGCCCTTAGTAGTCTTGTGTAGCAACCATCAATTCGTTGTTCAATTGATTTAGTCAGTGTCCAGGTCTCACCCACATATAAAAATACACTTTCCACTGTGGCTCGAAAGAACTTAGTCTTCAGGTGCCTGGAGAGATCTGATTTCCAGATGGTATCCATTTTTGATAGAGCTACCCAAGCCTTTGCTTTCCTAACTTCTATGTCCTTTTTGCTACTCTCTATCCATGATCCAAGGTACTGGAAGTCATCGACCTTCCTTAGTTGATTATTATCAATGGTTGTCAAGTTTCCATCAACATTAAAGGTCATGAATTCGGTCTTTGTAGCATTTACATGCAATCCAACCTCCTTTGCAGCCCTCTCCACTTTATTTAGTAGAAGCTGTGCATCTGCTAGGGTATTAGAGAGCAGGGCGATGTCATCCGCAAAGTCGGTGTCTGTGACTGTAGTTGCCGGATATCTACTACTTCTGCGTTCTTGAAGTGTGAATCCCAGGTCTTCACCCTTTGTGGCCGTCCTCATTGCGTAATCCAGCACAATTACAAATAGTAATGGTGGTAATGTGTCACCTTGCAGTACGCCAGCCAGGATTGAGAAAAACTCAGTTTCACCATCTGGTGAGAGTACCTGCGCTTCTGTGTCACAATATAACAATCCAATGCCAGCAACAATTACTTCTGGTATTCCATAAGCTCTTAGGATTTCAAGCATTTTACCTCTATGGATGGAGTCGAATGCCTTCTTGAAGTCCACAAAATTCATGACAGCAGGGAGATTCTTTGACTTAATTCCTTCAATCAGTCTCCGTAGTGCAAGTATCTGAGCTATTGTTGATCTACTTGGTCGAAATCCGTTTTGGCTCTTACGCAGTAGTTTCTCTATGTGAGGCCTAATCCTATATAGAATCATTTTATTGTATATTTTGGCAGCTACCACAAGCAGACAGATACCACGATAGTTTGTTGGTATGCCGAGGTCTCCTTTCTTGGGGAGAGGCTTTAGTTGACCTTTAGTCCAAATTGGTGGTGGCTTTTCCCCTTTTAACATCCGGTTGCAAACATTCAATAATGGTCTGTTTAGCACTCCGGTTTTCCATGCCTCCGCTGGGATTTCATCTAATCCACTCGCTTTATTATTGGACATGCTTTTAATGCTTCTTTGGAGTTCGGCAGGTGTGAAGTCCCCTGTTTCTATAGGTAGTGTCTTGTCATATATTTTCCTTGTAGGGCTGACCTCGATGTTTGGTGGCTGCCCAAGCAAGTTGCTGAAGTGATTTTTCCACTTCCCAACACGTTCTTCAGGACTATCGGATTTGAGGCGCCCCTTTGCACAACTTTTCCGACCAGATACCTCATTAACAGTTTGCCAGGTAAGTCTTGATTGTTGCTGTATGTGAGCAGTTGTAATTGCTTCAGTATTATCCTGTATGTACTTTTCCTGGCTGATGTTGTAAGCCAATTTAAGATCGTCCTTTCTCAACCTTGTTAATGTTTTCGGTTGTTGGTTGTTCGGTTTTAACTTTGTAGGCTATCTTAAGATCTTCTCTCTTACAAGTAACCTCAGAGTTTTGCCATGGCACATATTGTTTTCGTTTGGGTTTCTGGGGGATATGCCTCTTAGCTGATTCCTTGTGGGCTGTTATTATATTCTGGTATATTGAATTTGTGGATTGGTCTTCATCCATTGACTGAAGTGCTTCAAAGCGGTTTTGAACTTCTACTGTATAAGCATCCTTTACAGTATTGTCAGTTCTGAGTTTTTCCCAGTCATATTTGATTTGCTTGCTTGTCCTGGGTTTGCTGGCTCTCAAACTGAGTCTGATCTCTGCAGTCACAATTCTGTGGTCCGAACCAATTAGGTTGAACGAGCTGTATGCCTCGCAGTTGATCATGCTGTTTCTCCACTTTTTGTTTATGAGGATGTAATCCAGTTGTGCTTTGGTTCCATTAGGGTATTGAAAGGTCCATAGCTTCCCCTTACTCATTTCGAATGTGTTGTTTGTTGGTATCAATTCACATTCTTCCATTAGGTCTAAAAGTAAGTACCCATTTCTGCTAGAACTGGTGTTATAGGTGTAACCCTTGATGTCTTCTGGGCCAATTTGGGCATTCAGTTCACCAGCAATGACTTTAACATTGTGTTTCGGAATGTCCTTTATAAGTCCAGTCAGTTCCTCATAAAACTTGACTGCTTGTTCTGGCTCTGAGGCATTGGTTGGACTGTAGCAACATATAACTGTTGCCTTGGGATTCCCATCAAATGTTGCGATCATAACCCTGGAATTTATAGATTCGATGTTGTTTAGGGTCTTAAGTGCAAATGGGCTTAGCAGAATTCCTACTCCACCAATTGATGCATTGGCCGAGTTTCTTACTGCTGAGCTTGTTACTAACGCCCATCCATTTCCAATGTCATTGTACTTCATAATGTGATAATTGAGTGTTAGTGTTTACCCATTTATTATATTGTACTTCATGGCAGTGTCTTCATGACAAATCCGATGTTCTTGGATGCAGATGATGTCGATGTTATATTCCATTGCCAGAGCGACCATGTCACCCTGTTTGGTATGTGCTTTCAGCGTGCGTGCGTTCATTGTAGCAATCTTTAGTGTCTTTTTACATTTCAACAGGTTGGTTCTTCTTTCTTCTCGGTCTTCTGTTCCAGTAGCCAATTTATCGACCCCAGCCTGGTGTACCACTGGGGGACGCGGTCCTTGTTGACCCGGGCGACGACCGAGCCGGTATTTCTCCTGGAGGGTTCTCATACTCATATCTTTCAGTTGCGGGAGTAAACCGCTTGTGGTCGCAACTCCTACAAGCGTCTTCGCAGTAGATCGCCTTTGGTTGATTACCTTCCGCCGACCTTGTCAGCATGTCTAGCCGTTGGTTGATTACCTTCCTCCTATCCATGGCCTACAGCCCTGCTGCCGACTGTAGGGGTCCTTTTGTTACACCCTGAACCAAGTGTGCCTCCTGGGTTAGGTTACCTAACACTGGTAGAGGAGCATCCAGTATAGACAGGGCGGGGCGTGTATCATCTCTAATGCAGATGCGTATCAAGCCTTTGCCTTCAATGGTGCCCTAGGCGCTATAGCCCTCAATGAATTATTTAGTTGACGGGGCTGAACCAACCCACTCTTGATCAACTAAATAATGAATAGGCTATGCTTATCGGGCCTGCCCTACTGGGCTGGCAGCTACAGGTAGTACCACATTACTGCCATAGTGGTAGCAGGATATTGGTCCCTGACCTGACCCCTGAACATACATACATAACATATTATGTTGTTATGGTAAACTGATATAACATTTATTAATGTTGTTAATTATTTGAATGGATTAATTGAACACATTAATAGCTATTTACAAATTTGGAATCCAACGACACCTTTCCATTGGTACAGTATCAACAAACGGTGCGTTGCGCGACTGGTGCAATGTTTAATTACTTATTAAACAACAATATCTTTAAATAATTATATTAATAAGGAAGATTTTAACAATAAATTTACATAAAACGATAAATAAAACACCTTAGGCCTATTACCTTTTCGCCCATCGATCTGACTTATTGACCTCCCTCGCTACACTCGGTCGGAGGTAAATAACGGTAAATACGAACGGTAAATAAAGCAAATTTTATTTACCGTAAAATAAATATAATCTCTTTAATTAACCACAGTGAACCACCAAACTTCACATTTGGTTGAGTGTCTTGTTTTACTTACCGCTCATTATTAATGACATCATAGCAGCATAGGTGATGAATAATTGTTGTACATATGTTCAGTATCGTGATCCAGTTGCTGTCGTTTATGGTATTTCGACTACAAAATGTTCACTATATATTATAACTAATTGACTTGTTTATACAGTACAACAACTGGTGGCGAGCTAATCCGTGGTGAATCATGTTATCATTCCTGGTCTGCAATCTATCTACTGTAGGATCACACCCAGTCCGTCTAGGTCTACCTAGACATGTACTGTAATATGTAGACATACACCTATACATATGCAAATGCAACGGTCTGCCAAACAATAAATAGAATAATACAGTATTAGTTTTCGGAAATAGGCATCATCGACCAGCAAAATATACCCAACATTAAATCGAGCGAAGTGGATCTATTTATTCTCAATAATTAATCAGAGAGACTTTACGGCGTTCAATTAAATTAGGGATTGCTGGTCAAATCGATCATAAGAAGACGAGTATTGATTTTTTGGAATGAATCTATCTACTGTAACTAAATTTGCAATTTAGGCAGCTTAACGATCGCTCAGCGAAGCACATAAAAAGTATTTACCACAAAATTGAATAATGTTTCTACTGTACCGTCCTCTACAGAGTACTCATATTGTTTGAAAAGGGCAGATAAAAATGGTAAATTATATATGCCTACTCTACCCCTACCGGTGATGTAAACACGAAATGTAAAGCGCATAACCTACTGTAATTAAATACATAACGTGCGTATTAGGCCTACACTATACGTACTGTAGAGTAGGCCTACACTATACGTACTGTAGAGTAGGCCTACAGTACACTTTGTGGTAGGAATCAATTCCGGATAATTATGTAATTACAGTACACATGTTGGATATTTATTATTGCTTTGTTGAAATGTTATTTCAAATTCGATTATAAAATGATTGACGAAATGTAAGCTCTATCATAAAGTAAAGTACATTAGGCCTACTACTGTACACTACACTACAGTACTGAAATAGGCTACTGTATGACACTCTAGTGTCATACTCATTGATACAGTATGCTACAGTACAAAATAAAATGGGCCGATAATAATTGTCCAATGAAATTATTACTTTTTTAATATAATATTTAATTATTATTAATATTAAATATTGCTTTATTTTGTTTATAATTTATTATAAAATATTGCCACTCAGCATACCGGTAGGCCTACTGTACATAGAAGAATCTTAGACTCTTACTGGGAACATGTATTGAAATGGACTAGACGAAATAATGCCCAACAAGGTGAGACAAAATTACTTTTATAAACAAATAATAATTAAATTTTTTAATTGTTTTAACATCCAATTCAAAAAATCGGATGTTCGATTCTCGGTTGTTAAATCCGAGATTCAATAAATTATTTATTCAAACATAACTTTGGAACAACAACTCTCAAAATAATGGATTTCACGCGAAGTTCTGTTTAAGGTACAATAAATTATTTATTCAAACATAACTTTGGAACAACAACTCTCAAAACAATGGATTTCACGCGAAGTTCTGTTTAAGGTACAATAAATTATTTATTCAAACATAACTTTGGATCAACAACTCTCAAAATAATGTATTTCACGCGAAGTTCTGTTTAAGTTACAATAAATTTATTTATTTATTTAATTAGGGCTACTGTATATTTCATCAATCGTAACTTTTTCTTATTTCGCGAGCCTATTGGCGTAATCGTAGGATATTTTTGACTCTGGTAGAATCACACGCATAGATCAGTTCATTTCTTATAACTTTTGAATTTTGTTATTTCGGGACCGTTACTTCGCGCCCATGTGAAGAATACCACAGGTTTTCACTTTTCGGTGGAATTATTATTGAAATTTTATCAATGAAGAAATTTTAATTTTTAATTTCTGTTTATTAAGTGTTTTATACTGTAGCTTGATAGAAGTCGTCAGAATTTGTGCGGAATTCCTAGCGTAACGGACGAAGAAACTTTAACTTTTTTTTCATTTCCTTTGGTATTCTTCACATAGGGTGAAACTGCAAATTGAAATATAACAACGTCTAAGCATAGGTCTACTTCACATGGACCAACGTGCGTGTCTAGGCGACACAGGGGGGGGGGGGGGAGTGAGGGTGGGGTGGGAAGTGGGGAGGGAGGGGTGGGGGGGGGGGGGGGGAACTGGACGCAAATCCCATCTTGGCGAATTAATATCCCGCCTCAATGTTAAATTCTCAATTTAGGGAAAGGAGCAGGTTACAGTGGAACGTTATTCTAACCAAAACAATAAACTAATCACAACATATAACAGGTTACAGTTTTATTTTTGAGAGTAATCAGCTGTTATTCGCGTCGAATTTCCCCTGGAGAGGGATAATTATAATATTATTTATAATTCATATTTGATGATGTTAGTTTTACTTCAATATTATTCCTTGAATGTTCCAGGAAGTTAATAGCAACGCTAGTACTCGACCGAGAAAGCGTTGGCATTTACCGCCGTTAGCCGAGACGGATCAACTCGAACATCTACAGCGTTCAGGTCGACGAGTTTTACCGAAAAACTTCCCAAGGCGCGACGGTCCTTTAGTATACGGGTTAGTTGCCTCGCGTTCCAAACAAGTGTACGACTCACTGTAGCTATCATATTCAATGGTATCCACAGTAATCAATATTAATTTACCTCCATTATTATTATTATTGTTTATTTCTTACATAGTATTATATAATAATTAACGAATTACACATATCTACCAAACAACATTGATTTAGGATGTGGAAATTCCATGAGCCCTTCTACTACTAAGTATGCGTGTTGTATGGCAAATATAGTCCAACTATACTGTAGCCTATACAGGCCTGCTTAATAATTTTCAATAAATAAATTCATTTCCAAATTTACCAGGTGTTTTACAGTGTTTTTCCCCATGTTTTCCTAGTTATTTACTATTGTTTTTCTAATTTAGAACTATCCATCCATATGTTATAGGGAGCATGGGAGCCGGCCCCACCATTCTAAAGGTAAACATCGTGGAGAAGGACGACCACTCGCGAATAACTCCCAGTCAGCAGGGCCTCGGTACCTCACTGAAAATGAAAGTAAAGTCTTCAGGACTTGCGACGACTTTTATCGTTCAGTTCTTAGCTATGGAAAAAGAAATACAGTTAGTATATACATACCTTATTGTGATTGTGATCATGATCTATAACAGTAGGTCATGTTGTGATACATTAAATACTGTATTATATGGCCTTGCTGATTAATATACTGTAGTACTATTAGGATAATATTTTTTACACTATTAATTACAATTTCATTGAATAGGCCTACGTATTAACCGCCTCAAAATGTATGTCCTTAAGTCAAGCGTTTGGTTAAACTGTACTTTATAATGGACATAGCCAATCTTTTAACGAAAAATTGTCTTTAATACATTTTATTACAATGACGTTGGCCTACAACAACTGTTGGGATAACAAAGTTGCTACGGTATGTTG
This sequence comes from Nemertoderma westbladi, assembly GCA_032718475.1. NCBI lineage: Eukaryota > Metazoa > Xenacoelomorpha > Nemertodermatida > Nemertodermatidae > Nemertoderma > Nemertoderma westbladi. The sequence continues at coordinate 16,942 of JAUCBJ010002504.1, forward strand.
TTTCCACCGGCCATATGCGTTGAAATGAATTTAATCGTTATTCATTAATACAGTAACTATTTTGCTGGGCTATTTAAACGTTTCATTTGCATCTAACAAAAAATGTCACACCTCATTGGGCTTGATCGATTAAATTAAGATGAATATTTATTAACGTCAACCTTGATGTAGTGTCTGCCAGGCAATTAATAACATCTTTCCTTTGTTTCCTTGTATTGATTTCCTTTTATTATTTGTTATCCCATACATCAGTCACCAAGGGAAACCCTACCACTATTAACTCTTGGCCAGTTATAGTGTTGGCACCATGCAGAGTAAGAGTGCCCCTTCCTTCCTTAGTGTGTTCACGTAATATTTATAGTAATGTCATTTGCAATTTTTTTCATTACCAATAACTTTCCTCGTCTAACCTTAACTGTAGTACATACAGTAATAGCAGTAATCCATACAGTACAGTTAACCTACAGTCTTAGTGTACACAATGTGGTGCGTTGTCATTGGTCAATTTAACCTACAGTCTTAGTGTAAACACAGTAGTGCGTTGTCATTGGTCAATTACTTTTCTGCAGGATCACTCAGTCAAAAAGAACGAGTTGTATCTTGAGTTCTTGAACCCCAAACACAGTTTGAGTAATGAACGATCTATTCGACCTGGTTATTCAGCCAAACGATACATCCACCACTGGAATACCTTGTGGAACACGAAATCATTCGAATTTATCAAAAATAAAGGTATTATTATTCCATATCGCTTGTAAACAATTAGCAAACATGTAAACAATTAAAGAAAGCTTGAAAGATTTGTTAATTATATTTAATTTAATTCAAGTTGCTAATTTGAAAGAAAATACCACAGGTATGCACAAACAAATAAAATAAAATAAATAATAAATAAATAAACTGGAGACCCTCAGGCAAATACTTTAATTTAATTTGCAATACATTTTTTAAAACCAAATCAGCAATTAATTTGTTTCTATTTAACATTATAGTTTGATTGTTTGCATTATTTTTGTTATTTCAAAGTGGATATCTTCACTCAAATCCACAACAATTTATTTTAATGTTGATTTTCAAAATTAACTTCACACTGATTACCATAATTTACAGTCTTAGGCATAGATTATTTTCTGCGTGCATTATCAGGTTCAATGACAGATAGACCATTGAATCGGTCCAAGACCTTTACTGAGGAGAGTCTTTCTCACCGGCAACCATCGGATCTGTCAAGCAGACCTCCATTATATCAGCTAAATAGTGCAATGACTGTTGGAGCACACGCACGCCATCCTGCGGTGAGGTTGAGAATAGAAGATTCTCCATCCAGCTACGTGTGGGCCAAGAAGGAACAAGAACCAAAACCAGGTAGGAAAGATAACCACGCAGGTTTTCCTTGGCTTTTTAATTAGGTTGTTTTGATTACTAATTTGCATTCAGTCAGTGCAGGTCTTTTATTTTTTATTGGATTTGCAGGTCTTGTTAATCATTTATAAGTCCTATTTTCTATAATCTATACCTACTGTACTCCACCAGAACCGGTGAAAATTGTAATTTTGGATAAGTGTTAGAAAAGTGGGATGGCTGCTGCAGTATGTCGTACAGTAGTTACTAAATAAATAAGGTTATAATAAATAAATAAATTAATTAATTGAGTATATTTGTATTTGTTACACCATATTTATTCGGTAACTAACTCATACTGTAGGTCTATAGCCATAGCCCCGCTACCCCAGTACTTCAGCTCAGGGTGACAGACTTGCATCTTTCTTATTAGTAATGTGGTTGTTTATGTCCTACGCACGTCCTTAGATCATCTTAATGAAGATGGGGTGACGGTAACACCGTCACAATCAGAAATACTCTCATAATCACTAGAGGGAGCCGAAATGCTCCCCTGGTTTTTGGAAGAGGTTGCTTCCAGTGTTGATCGTGCTGTCTGATCGTAATGGCATTAGCTCCTGGGATTGCTTGCTTGAGCATATTATTGTGAATGACTTCTGCTACTTGGGATCATGGATCCGAAAGTCAGGTGAAGACCTTCGGATACGTAAGGGGATGAAGGCATGGTCAGCGTTTAATAGTCAGTCCAGGATTTGGAAGTCCCATATAATAAAATGGAACCTTAAGGTTCGATTATTTATGGCAGTAGTAGTACCAGTACTCTTATAGGAGTTCATGCTGGGCTCTACTGTAGAGGATATCAAATCTCTGGATATAATAATAATAATAATATTGGTTATTTATATAGCGCGTTTCTACGCTCAGCATACCCAAAGCGCTTTTATTATCATTACCCCAGCAAAGCCAGGTTCCCATTATACCGCTGGGTTGACGTAGGCACTAATGTCTAAAGTGTCTTGCCTAGGGACACAACAGTACGAAATTTCTACAGCCTTTAGTCGGAATCGAACCTGCACCACCAAACACTATTGTGTAAGCAGTTCAGGCGCCGTATCCACTCGGACACTGCGACATATCACATATACAAGAATGCTGCGCCGGATTCATTGTGTCAAGTACAATTGAACACTAATCACTCTTTACAAAATTGGTATTGGATGAGTTTCATTAGTCTCCCATAGCTTGACAATTTACCGGAACCGCCACCGCTTCGCAGGACATTGCTCATAGAGAGAATAAGCAATATGCATGATGGGCAGCACATGACTTTCTTGAGAAGCCCCTTAAAGTGATAAATGACACTGGCCATGAAGATACGGATCATCTAACAAAAGTCATGGGTGATAGGGAATTATGGCTCGCAATTTTGTCGGCAAGCCGGCACATCATTCTTGATATATATGTAATATATATAATACAGCTGCAATGCAGTATGCCGGTAGTAGTAGTAGTAACCCCACTACAGATGATATAAACACGGTTACTCTGTCACGAACTTATTTACATAATTTGTATGGGAGAATCTTTTAGGCTCGTTAAGCCAAGGAATGCCTGTTCACCACCATGGGTGATCTTCCACAGTAAACCCTTCCACTCCGTTTCCCAAGTTGCCTTGGTTCCCATTTATCGACCACTGAAGGATGAAAGCCGGGGTTGGGCTAGGCTGTAGCATTTAAAGCACTGTGCCCAAACAGTGCTGCCCCATCTAGGGATCGAACCCGGGCTCCCTAATCGGAAGCACAGTAATGTTACCACTAGACCAAGCTGCTGCATCTAGGATAATTTTAATCCTAGATGATCTAGCGGGGTTTATTTTCACTTTTTTTATATTTCTAGTGTTATAGTGACTTTTTAAAGCGTGTGATTTGATCTCATACTGCGGGAGGTAGGTATCCTTATAAGTTTTTTGTATTCACTTCCGTAGAGCCAATGAGACCGTTTGAATTGGAACCATGGCCTTCAATCAACACGAAAATGTCAGCACCACTGAAAGTAGACCGCCAAATTTCTCGTCTTTCTAATCTTTCAAAGAAACTCGCCTCCAAACGGAAGAATATTCCCCAAGAGGATGTAAGTGTGTTAACTAAATTTGTAACTCGATTTTAGGACTGTTCATTTCAACGCCAAATATACCACCATATGGGCAGCAGTACCATCACGACTTACAGTACTTACTATGAGCCCATGACTGCCAGCTTTTAAGATTAAAATAATAAATAAAATAATGAAAATCAATAATATGTATTTGGTAGTCAAAGTCATCAACTTTATATCGGGTTACCTTTTTGAATGAACTATATAGTTTCTTCTTAAAAACCTAAAACTAACAATTAAAAACAAGTAAAACTAGGTTATTTGGAATCTCGTTTAACACTTCATAAATCCTATTCAGGTAAATTATTGTCAGATGAGTTTAGGCCAAAAAAGGACCACAATATCAGCTGTTCTGTTAGGAGGTTCTCGTGCTGCTTCGAAGATGCAACGCGTTCAGACACCGTTGTCCACCTTTCCTACGGACGATGACAGTGATGCAGACACCCACTCCCTCGATGAACCCCATAGAACTCCATCTTATGTGCAGGTTAGAAAAAATATATACGTATCGTCGGAAATAAAGAGCCCTCTCCAGGGGAAAATCGGCTTATTACTCCAAAAAATAAATCTGTAACCTATTCTATGTAGCTATTGTTTATAGTATTGGTTAGAATGATGTACGACTGTAACCTGCTCCTTTCCCTTAATTGATAATTTAACAGTGAGACGAAATATTAATTTTGCAGAGATGGGATTTGGTTCGACACCCCACCCCCCCCCCCCCCCCCTCCCCTCTGTCTCTATTTTGGAGGCGATCTTTCAGAGTTTCAATTGTTGATTTTGTAGTCTAATCTTAAATGTTCCCATTTTCGACTTTTTGAAGCACTTAATATTTTGTTCGTGAAATTATTGAAATTTTTCGATCATTTTTTTCACGTTCTAAAGGAGGTTACTAACCTACAGATATACAGATATACAACCATTGATACAGTATTGAACAAACATAGACTAAGTAAATAAGAATAATTAATTAATTAATAAAGGGTTAGTGAGGACTGTCAGACTGTCGGCTAAGTGCTAATAGACGTACTAATTAATAAAACTCACATTTATCTATATCATTGGTTGATAATAAGCAAGCATTATATTTCCAGCGTAACACACAACTCTAATCTACTCCTACTGTTGTTTGTAGTACAGTTTAGTGGAGTGCAAAATGGTGCGCCCAAGGCCTACAGTATTATTCTGTATTATATGAGTCCCCTTGGTTGCACTCGTACAGTAATTTGTCATTTTCCCTTTTAATATAAATGAATTATCTACGCAGTCTGTCAAGGTAACTCCAAAAGGAGAAACAAAAGAAACAGGAGTAGCACATGTGGATTCTAGAACGCAAATTACGTCAGCGGAGGGCAAAACAGCTGTAACTGAACCGGTAGCAGCTGACGCGGTTATCGATGACACGTCCGTCGTAGTGAACAAAGGGTTTCCGGCACGGAAGAAGATAACATCTCGAAAGAGTTCCGCCGACGGAAAGCCGGAGAGCATACCGGATGAGTTACAGAAAACTCTGAGAGTGAAAAGTTTCATTCGGGACGACGTAAGCAGTCCACAGGAGGATGGAGGTTCGCAAACAGCCGCTCCATTCCGCGCAAAATCCTTCAAGGGATCCTCCAAACATTACAGTAAAGAAGATCGGGAGGAAACAACGAAGAAAGATGCCAAAAAGGTGGATAGCGGGAATAGCGAGCCGGTTGATGACTTCTCTCGCGGTGACTCGGTTAGCGAAGAGCTAGCGTGGCCACCTAAGTTTCAGTCTACCGAAGCGAAAATCGTCGAAATTAAAATGCCTGGGGATCGGCCACACCAACCTGAAAGGGACGGGAAACTGATTCCATCCCAGAACATTTCAGTGGGTGAGTGGAAATCCCGTTTATTATACTGAGTTGTTAAGGGTTCATCTGACAAAATACGACTTGTTATTACAGGAACATATTTTTTTTTAATGTCAAGAAACAATTATTTAGGCTATACGGTATTTTGACTTTCGATACGATACCGTCGGTCACTGCCTACATCTTTCAGTTTTAAAACAACCTATATTATGTAGTGGTGTGGCACAAAATAATCAATATAATTATGTTTAAATTTTCTAGCTGAAAGAAACCACAACCGTAAGATGGTGAGTCGGCATTCTTCGGGAGTCGGGAGCGAGATAACGACCAGTAGCGTTCGTCAGTCGTTACATAAAGTCAATCTAGAGGTGACTGCTCCGTCGGAAAGGGATAAAATAATACATCCTAGTCTCGTCTCATTAGGTGATAGGGTACCCAAAGGTAATAATAATAATGAGTTTATTGGTACTCGTACACACCATGTTCTAGAACAGTTTGTTTATCTCAAGTAACTGGGCAACAATGCAATGCCTAAATGATAATACTAGTATATGGATATTCATTCATAAACAAAATGTTCTAGAACATTGAGTATTAATTTAATAGAATAAATGGCCTGCAGCGGAAGCAAATACATGCAAAATTCGAATGCCAATATCTCGGCTATTTCTCAACCAAATTAAAATATTTTATACATTTCTGGAATCCTTGCATGGTCAGCTTTCTATTAATACTAACTAATCACTATATATAAGGTTGAAGAATATCTGCGGTTGTAGCTGGTGTAATATCGCTGGAGACACTTTTTTTAAACGCTTGTAGCTAAAGATTGAAAGCAAAAATAAAAATTCTGGCTCACCCAGTCAGTGGTCGGGAGGTGAAACTATCTCTGTTTCAAATTTCATGCAATCTCATTACGATTTATAAAAAAATTAGGGGGGGGGGGGGGGGTGGGGGTACCTGAATTACGACACTATATTCTGGGACATGGTGTATTAACTGAGTTGTCTCAGTTTATTTTACATCTATTTATAATTAATTGTAGAAGTGTGTTTTTGTAACGCTAATCTGGGATAACATAAGGAAAATGAATTATCGCTTCACATTCTTCGATAACTTTATCACAATAACAGTGTACTTTTATGGTGCTGACGTTTTCACTTAAAGTTAATAACTTTTACCACTTGTGGTAAACGCTTTACCACTCGTGGAAATGTATTTCTTATCCAAAACAATTTCATATAATTTAATATATTTATAACAGGAAACCACCATTAGATTATGGTAAAAACTTAAGTTTATCATTTATGGTGATAACTTAAATTTCTACAAATATTTTGTTTGATTTTGTGTTTCAGAAACGATAGACCTCCGCACTCGAGTAACGAGTAGGAAGTCTTCGTATAGGACGTCGATAGTAACTGGCGGGATACCCAGATCCTCGTCTCCCAGTGAGCTGAGTAGCGACGAATTAGATAACGAAGAATCCCAGAACTACGGTGAGTTTATAGTAGAATGTTCAGGTTTCCTAGAGGGTTGATCGGATCATATTAATACTTACTGTACTTACACTTTACTTTACATTATTACTTCGGAAGTTAATAATATTTTTAATGGCGAATTTCTTATTGTTCACCTTTGACCAGGATGTTTTAAGAAATTTTCTTATAGAGTTTGTGAATCTTATGTTATAGTAGGTTAGGCTTAGGAGATAGAAAAAATTAAAAATAAATTACTATTAGTAAAAAAAGTAACTTACTTAAGAAGTATTGGAATTATGCTGTTATAATAATTTTTATTAGTATTGTTCCGAATATCATTCGAATAATTTCATATTATTGTCAACACTATTCTACAAACCTATTTTTAGTGTTTCCATAACAACTGCAAAATAAAGTTCAAGTTTCCTGCAACCAAAATTAAGTTTACTTTTATTGCATCAGATTGACATCAAAACCACGAGAAATTTGATTCACATTAAAAAAAATGCGTGTCAAATTGTGTGGTGGACGTGGAACACCCTGTCCCTGTATTTTACATAATATAATGGCGCTATAGATGATCGTAAAAGAAAGGAAATGATCTCCAGTGTAAAGTAAACATGTTCATGTTTATTGAGCGTTGAGACATTGACAGGTGGTATAGTACCATAGAGCTCGGCGTTTGTCATGTGTTGTCGTTGTCTCCAGCTGATGTTTCGGGCTGCCCTTAGTTTTGCTTGCTAATTACTTTGCTTTCCTAACTGTATGTCGACAACCTTCCTTAGTTGATTATAATCAATGGTTGTCAAGTTTCCATGAACATTAAAGGTCATGAATTCGGTCTTTGTAGCATTTATATGCAATCCAACCTCCTTAGCAGCCCTCTCCACTTTATTTAGTAGAAGCTGTGCATCTGCTAGCGTATTAGAGAGCAGGGCGATGTCATATGTTATATTAATTCAGCTCTATAATTAATTGATAATTAGGTGTATTAATATTATTCTTTACTTACGCAGCCGACTTAGAATGGAAGATGGATTTTAATGAGAACGTCGAATTGAAACTTCTGGAAGAAGAACGTGCAGCCGAAGCCGAAGAATCACATATTGTATTAGATGAGATTTACAGCAGGAAGTTAAAGATGGTCATTATAGAAATTCTTCGATCTGAAGGTGAGACACATTAATATAAATAGTAGGAAACCAACATAGACTATTAGACTACCTTATAGAATTCTAAATATAAGTGAACCTTGAGATTCCGTTTTATTCTATGGGACTTACATACAAATCTCGGACAGATTCAATGCTTCTCACTTATCTGACTTGGATCTGCGATCCCAATTAGCAGAGTCATCGATATGCTCAAGCACATCATCCTTTATTGAGCTTATGCTTATCCAACCAGACGTTTCCTGAGGACTTTTAAAGTTAACTGTTCAATAATAATAAATCTAAAAACCTACCAAATCTTCTCGCACACAATTTAGCGTATTTGTACCACTCATGCCATGGAGTTTTCAGTTTAGGCCTATATCGAATGTCACAAGTAAACTAGCTGTACCTACTGTAAGTAGGCCTGTGTAATAGTAATTCTTTCCATTTTCCTTGTAAATGTTAACTAAAATAACACTCACAATCTAAATAATAAAATTTTTTAGATTTTTTCTAGATTTTTTTAGATTTTTTCCGACGTTGAATTCCAATGTTTTATTTACTGTAGATCCCGACAATATGAGCCTCTCAGAGACGGCCGGTTTACTTAAAGGACTTTCCGGAATAATTCCTAAAATGTCGGCGATGACGGAACAATCGACATTGTTTTACGACGGAGCAAAGAAAGACGAGATTCCTATCTTCTTCAGAGGTAAGTTACTTTCACTTTCACGGTGATTGTTAATAAATATGTAACCAGGGGATAAGTAGTAAGTTCACTCAAGTACAGTAGTACAGTTGTAGTATACTCACTGTAGCTTATATAGTCATTCTGAAACTTTAAGGAAACTTTTAGATCCCGAACAACCGGGATCCCGACGAAAAATGCAATCCCGATCCCGATCCTGACTTTTTTGGAACGGGATCCCGAAGTATAAATAGTTAAGTAAATTTGTTGAATATCTGACAAATAGTTCCAGCAGAAAGGAATTGTTTTGATTATATCGAATATTTCTAACATTTCAGAAGTCAATTGTGTAAAATAAAGTGAGTGTTACCCAAAACCCGCCTCATATACTATTAACTTTGAGGAATTTAATCCAAAATTGCAATCCCGATGCCGAAAAACGGGATCCCGAGAGTAATAATCCCGGTTCCGATCCCGGAAATCCCGAAAAGTCTGATCCCGTTTAAAAACTAGTGTAGAGTAATTTCGTCAGTGACTTAAAGTTCTGGATGGTCGTACTGTATGACACATAATGTATTATTATACACTTGTATTATTACATAATAATAGGCTATAATGAGTTGACATAACAACGGTATATCGGTATACGGAGAATTGGCAGCTGTAGGCTACTGTAGCTTCAAATATTCATTCTAAGTTACATAAATATGATGGCTTTCCAAGTTACTACGGTGAAGATAAAACTATTAATTGACCACAGTCACTCGTAATAAGCGCAATGAATTACTGACTGAAAATTGGAACCTCAACCTAGGAAACCAATAATGTTGTACAACATTTCAGCTTATTACAAACCGCCTCTCCACTCTGCCTCTCTATTATTATCTTCATATCACATTGAACTGTTAAAAATACGGTCAGTATTTAATATTTATATTAAATTTAGGATTTACCATAAATAATAAACCTTTTTTTATTTTTCATTAGATTTACTTCGTGGGAGTTACGTTTTGGCTCCAAAGGACGAAGTTATTCAAGTCGGCGGGACGATTGATATGGGAGAGAGAGAAGTTTACAACGATTTGAGAGCCGCCTACAGTAAATTCATGGCTGAGAATATTATGAAAGCCGAAACAAGTAAGTTTATATCAACGACAATTTAGGAATTTTAAATGCCGATTATATATATAATATAGACTAATAATTGCCGGTGCTTGTATTTTGGAAAGTTTCTCTACCTATTATATACAATGTCGGGTACTGTATGTAGGTCTGGGAATATAATTAAATATTTATTGCATAATTAAAGAAGTCACCGCAATCATACAACGATATATCCATCATAACTAATACGTAGGTAGGCCTATACTGTACACAGTGGTACAGTATACAGCTACTGTCAGCAAATATTGCTCTGCTAAATTTAACAAATAAAAGGATAGATTTTTACAGATTTTATTTGGAACTAAACTTGAGAGTAGATTGAGCCAGGAGAGGGTCTCTTTAGGGAGTAGAGTCCCAGGGCCTTAAGAGTGAATATTTTCTTTCAAGTCTGGGTATAAATACCTCATCGGCTCTGATGTAATTCCTGCAATAATTGTCGCCGAATCGGTCTTGCATTTACAAAATCTCATCAGACGCCCCGGATTATCCCTCACTTATCCTTTTTTGTACCAGAGTGTTGGTTCATAATGGTAGACGATTGTAATCATCTCCGGAATCAATAAAAAAAAACAGGTGGTGCAACAATGGTTCGCAGCTCTATAAATGTTAACGGCAATACGAATATAATTAATACACCGCGTATGATGTGATGTAACCACGACAACGACATTCATGTACCGTTATTAATCATATAGAATATAATATTCAAAGGAAGAAGCCTCATTGCCAATGTAATTGCTATCATTCAAATTACCTTTCAGTTGTAACTGTAAAGTTGTTAATGCCACAGGGCCTCTCATAAATGGTGTTAGAGTTTATACTGAGGGATTCGTCGTAATTTAACAGAGGGATGGGTAGATTGCAAAATTTAGATGTCCGATTTTTGATGTTGTTTGTAGATGATATGGTGAAGAGGAAACTCCCTCGACTTGGGGGGCTTTTCTATCCGTCTATGGTTACTATTTAACTACTTTAGATAAACTGTGTTGTATTTATATTTTGTTTATTTAACCTCCTAAACTTTGGACTACCGGAACGGGGGGACAAGGTTGTCCGAAAGTCCTCGAACTTTCTTTATGAGTAGTCTACTGTAGGACCCTAACTGTCTTAAATAAATAATATGATTAAGTTTGTAAGATTTACCACGATTCTGATATTCTGTGATTAAGTCATGGCGCCTTTCATTGGTGGTCCCAAATCCGCCAAAAGAAACACAAACATTGATGAGTATAAAAAACAAAGGAACACATTCATGTTGTTGAGAAGTCATATGAATAAAATAGCGAATTCAAAGCGCAATAGCTTTAATGATTGGCAGAGAGACCTTAACGAACTCGCATCAAGGGCATTCCTCCTACCAGGTAATGTCAAGCAAACTGAAACATATTCCTTTATTAATTATTAATATTAAACTAAAAAATAATTCATCCATTGTGAAGAATACCAGAATTTTTTCACATTAGGCCTACTCTATTTTTAGTAAAATTAAATTAATATTTCGTAACCAAAGAGCCAGAACAACACTCACCAAAAAATGTAGTTTCGAGAAAAATGCAAAAAACCTTCTCATTTCCCTCTATATGGATCCCGTCTCCTAATTTTTTCGACAGAGGTCTAGGAAGATACAGTGATACATTTTATAATAGTGGCTAGCATTCAGAATAAATTGTGTTAATGAAAATACTGTTTTTTTCGTTATTTTCCAAAGAGACAAAACAACACATACTGAAATTTAACATTAACTCTAGTCTGTGTGTGTTGTTTTACCTCTAGGATTTTATCACAGAAACAGAACAACTCACGTCATTCCTCGACTATTGAATGGTGTTTTTCCTGGTAAAGCATGATAGATATTTAAATGTCGCGTCGGACTTACGCACATTACATTTCCATGCTGCGCTATTGGATCTTTTAAGCCCCTTGCCAGTATTCCTCATATGTTTCCCTATGACGTCATTGCTATACCTAGGTAAATTTGGACTAGGATCATCCGCATCGTCACTATAACTAGATGGTGGAATGTAATTTAACTCTGTAAACTTCAAGTCATCAACATACTCCATTTGTACATTGTCATCACCTGCTGGTGAATTCTCAATTGAGCGCATTTAAATGGAAATTTCTATAAATAGCCCTACTCCGATAATAACTCATTTGAAAGCAAGTAATTATATTAACTTAGATTTATCAATACTAATATTATTTAAAAATCAAATAGATTATGACAAAAGTATCATTTTCGATGACTTGTTTTTTGGCCGTAAAAGCTCATCATCAGATCCTATAAACGACATTACTGTACCGGTAATCTACATTAGCGCTTAACTCGCGTCAGTTAGTGTGGAATAGTCCATATTAATCAACTTAATTTAAATACATATTCCAGAAAAATTTGGCTTCTTTTGATTCGTTTATAATATACAGGAGTTGTCATACATTGCATTGTGTGGTGTGGGTTCTTTTGCTTCGAAGAAGTGTTGTATGTGTTGCTTTACCTCTAACAGTTTTCAACTTTTATGTTGTGAGGGTTGGGTTGTTTCGATTTTCCATATCTCCTAAACGGACTGACATAGAAGTCTAGGATTTTAACATAAGATGTAGAACGCCATCTTGAGTAATTTTGGTGAAATTTGTTTTTTTTTTAATTGTGGTATGTGTTGTTCTGGCTCTATGGTCACGATTTTATTTAATAGTATCTAACCAAAACAATTAATGTAAGTTAAAAGAACATCATGTTTTGTTTTTGAGAGTAACCAGATCTAATTTGCCTCGAGTTTCCCATGGAGAGTAATGAATTCTAATCTGCAACTTTCCAATGAGATAGAACGTATAGGACTTGGGGGACTTTCAATGCAATTAAAATTAATCCCTCTCCAGGGGAAATCGACACAAATAACAGGTGATTAATCCCTGTTAAAACTGTAACCTGTTCTTCTGAGTTTTGTTTATTGTTTTGGTTAGAATATTGTGTCAATGTAAACTGCCCTTATCCCTTAATTGATAATTTATACATTGAGACGAAATGTTAGCCGAGATTTAGCACCCCCCCCCCCCCCCCCCACCACTCAAGTTTTCTTCATTATAATTAACAATACTCTCTATAGAATAATGAAGTGTAAATCTACTAGGTATATTTTTCGTTTTCGCGAAATATTATGTCTCTATGTCGTTTCCACAAATTACGAAACAATCGCGTCATGTATGGATAACACTATTTATCGCAGAAGATACAGATAGTTTAAAGGACGAAAAGGATCTGAATCGAGAACCATCGAGATGGTTCGGTCAGCACCGAGCCAGGAGCCCGGTTACCGGTACCGGTACTACAGGTGAGGCGGCAGGCAGAACCGTTAAAGAAGTGACAACAGACAGGAAGATTAGAAGACGAGTGAATCTCAGAAGTACAATTAAAGGTTATCGAGGATTGTCGATTTTCAACTTTTACAGTACTTCAAATTTAACACATCTTTCTGCACTCTTTTCTTTTTTTCATCGCAATTATTTACTATCACAAAACTCTGAAACCGCTCTCTTATGTCAATTTCACTGTTCCCAGTTTTCCAACTCTTTTCAAACCAACCCATATTCCCTTCAATTTGATGTAGGGTACTGTATCCATGCATCATACTTTATTAGCAAACTCCTGTTGCATGAGCCATGAGATATTCCGTTTATATGCTTCCAAAACTAATTTCTAATTTTCACCCAGTTCTTTTGGTAAAAGCTCTACTTGTGTGGAAAAATTGTTAACGTGTTACAGTAGTAATAGAGCTGGAACTAAACTTATGGAGAATACGGTTGGTGCTTATGGCAGTATGGGTATTGCATGTTCGTTTTGTGTTCTTTCCTAAAATTAACGTAATATACTTTTATCGTTAACTTGCATGTACAGTTTAACTTGTATCCTAGTGGTACCGATGAAAAGATAATGATGCGACCGCGAAGATTTCAAGATTGGAGAGGGATTATATCTTGGGTTATTGAACAAATATAGATGCAGCCAAACTCAACCTAAAACACAGGGCGTTCACTGGTGTCTCATGGGCATATCTTTGATTCGGTGATTAACGACTATCCTATCACGATGATTGGTCAACTATCACGAGGATTAACGATAATTTGCTGGGTCCGCCGGCACCGTATCTCGTGCAAGTCGACCATCATTGTCACGGTGATTGCTGTACGGGGGGGTTGACTTAGCGTGCGCTATGTACCGCTTTCTCGCATCCGGCGGTCCAGAGGATAAAAAATTAATTCCAGCTTTAATTTGTTCGAAATGGTGTCACAGGGATACATATTTTAATGAAGACCTGTTATTCTTTAGAAATACTGTATAACAGCAGAAAGTCTTGTATACTACACGTGGGCCATGATTATTGATGCCGATTCAATTTGAATAATTTGAATTTAGTGTCTGCTTCATCGATTTATCATCCACCTAATCATGTTTTCCCTTTTTAGTCCTGCAAGTCAAAACCGAAGTGATGAGCACATTCCAAAGAATATGAAAATTTCACTCCACACTAAAGGCCTGTTTACACGTGGCAACATTTAGAGCAACTTGTAGAGCAACCCAGGTTGCCGATCAAGTTGCTCCGTGTAAACACGTAAAAAAGTTGCTGTAAAAGTTGCTCAACTTTAACTTTTACGGCAACTTGAAGGAATTTGCGTTGGCGAATAAAGCGGGATAATCAGATTTAATTATCAAACTAGCTAGTAAATAAAATGACCCACTATTTTACAGTCAAACTAGCCACGTTGCTATAAAAGTTGCCGGCCAAGTTGCTGGTAAAGTTGCCACGTGTAAACAGCGATTAAATTAAGTTGCTCTAAAAAAAAGTTGCTTTTATAGTTGCCGAGAAAGTTACTCTAAAAGTTGCCACGTGTAAACAGGCCTTAAGTATGATAGATAATAAAGTATTCAACATGGGTACAACTATTTTTCAGTGTGCTCCCCCCCCCCCCCCCCCCCCCCTCCCCCAGACTTTATTACTGTAGACCTATACCGGTACCTCATAATATCTTGCTTTTAGATATGCGACGTAAAGCAGAATTGATTGCGGCTGCGATACTGAAACAACCGTGGGCGGGCGTTGACCTCGCAATGGACGCGAAGGTGGCTGCGAGGCTGTGGGGGTCTACGTTGGGGGCGATGGCCTTCGGGGACGGAGAGGATGAGTGGGAGGAGTACCTGGATCCAACCACCGGCGAGATAAAACAGAGGAGGAAAGCCAGAGCTATGCCGAGTAAGTAGGCCTACTGGTAACTAAACTATCGAAATATAGGTAAACATCGGGTAAATTTCTGTATCTAGAATTAATAATAATCCTTATCTTCTACCTGTTACGGTATCTTGTGAGGAGAGCGACAAAGCAAGACGGTTTAGCATAACAATTATTTTTTCAATATTCTCACCTTATGAACTTCGCTGGCGCTTGGGAAATAAATACCTCGGGACTATTGAAATTAGTTCTACTTTATTTTCAAAGTGATAAATAATAATTATTATTATTGGTCCCTGCTATAGGGCACCTTTTGAACCCGCTATTTCATCGCCATTTTTAATCAGATGTTGACCTACCATGACCTACTATAGTAGGTCAGGGACCTACAAATACCGGAAAATAAAATGTTTAAATTTATCAAAGTCTGAGCTCAACGTTTGGCTGCCTTTGATGTGAGCTCAGCGTATGGCAGCCTTTGCTGTGGGCTCAGCGTTTCGTAGCCTTTGCTGTGAGTTCAGCGTTTGGCAGCATTTTCTGTGAGCTCAGCGTTTGGCAGCCTTTGTTGTGAGCTCAGAGTTTGGCAGTCTTTGCTTTGGGCGCAGCGATTGGCAGCCTTTGCTGTGAGCTCATCGTTTAGTAGCCTTTGTTGAGTGATCAGCGCTTGGCAACCTTTGTTGAGAGCACAGCGCTTGGCTACCTTTGTTGAGTGCTCAGCGCTTAGCTACCATTGTTGTGGGCTCAGAGTTTGGCAGCCTTTCTTGTGAGCTCAGCGTTTGGCACCCTTTGCTGTGAGCTCAGCGTTTCGTAGCCTTTGCTGTGAGCTCAGCGTTTGGAAGCCTTTGCTGCTGTGAGCTCAGTGTTTGGCAGCCTTTGCTGTGAGCTCAGAGTTTGGCAGTCTTTGCTTTGGGCGCAGCGATTGGCAGCCTTTGCTGTGAGCTCATCGTTTAGTAGCCTTTGTTGAGTGCTCAGCGCTTGGCAACCTTTGTTGAGAGCACAGCGCTTGGCTACCTTTGTTGAGTGCTCAGCGCTTAGCTACCATTGTTTTGGGCTGAGAGTTTGGCAGCCTTTCTTGTGAGCTCAGCGTTTGGCACCCTTTGCTGTGAGCTCAGCGTTTCGTAGCCTTTGCTGTGAGCTGAGCGTTTGGCAGCCTTTGTTGTGAGCTCAGCGTTTGGAAGCCTTTGGTGTGAGCCCAACGCTTCACACCCTCTTCTGAGACGAAAAAACAGTTTTGTATTTTATTGTTAAGATTCATTAATAATTATGTAATTTATATAATCGTAATATTAAGTCGTTTGACTTAACCAACAAGCTACTTATAAGGGTGGAGTCTAAGCGCTCAATGTAGTGTAGTAATTTATTAGTTAAGTCAAACCTGCTGAACTGTCAAGGTGCAACATAAATTAAATAAATTTATTCAGGGCAGAATATTTATGGCCAATTTTCAATGTTTCCCCGATGGTACCATTTAATTCCTGTATAACAGCCGCATTGATATTATTATTCCAAGAACTTTTAATAAATTTATCCTCTTAGAACTTGAAGTGTATACGGATCCCACAACCGGCAAACAATACATACGTACCGAAGGTGGAGAAGATCTGGAGGTGTTCACTGATCCGAGATCGGGGAAACTGTGCTTCCGTACAAAATCGGGGAAAATACACGGTAAGTGGGAGTGGAGTGGGGTGGAGTGGGGTGGGGTGGGGTGGGGTGGGGTGGGGTGGGGTGGGGTGGGGTGGGGTGGGGTGGGGTGGGGTGGGGTGGGGTGGGGTGGGGTGGGGTGGGGTGGGGTGGGGTGGGGTGGGGTGGGGTGGGGTGGAGTGGGGTGGGGTGGGTGGGGTGGGGTGGAGTGGAGTGGGTGGGGTGGAGTTGGTGGGGTGGGTGGAGTGGGTGGGAGTGGAGTGGAGTGGAGTGGTGTGGAGTGGAGTGGGAGTGGAGTGGATGAGTGGGGTGGAGTGGAGTGGGGTGGAGTGGAGTGGAGTGGGGTGGGGTGGAGTGGAGTGGAGTGGGGAGGGAGGGGTGGAGTGGAGGGGTGGAGTGGAGTGGAGTGGAGTGGAGTGGAGTGGGTGGAGTGGAGTGGAGTGGGGTGGGGTGGGGTGGGGTGGAGTGGAGTGGGGTGGGTGGGTGGAGTGGGTGGAGTGAGGGTGGGTGGAGTGTGAGTGGAGTGGAGTGGTAGTGGAGTGGAGTGGAGTGGAGTGGAGTGGAGTGGAGTGGAGTGGTGTGGAGTGGAGTGGAGTGGAGTGGATGTGGAGTGGAGTGGAGTGGAGTGGAGTGGAGTGGAGTGGAGTGGAGTGGAGTGGAGTGGGGTGGAGGGAGTGGGGTGGGAGGAGTGGGGTGGGTGTGGGGTGGAGTGGAGTGGAGTGGAGTGGGGTGGTGTGGGAGGGGTGGGGTGGGGTGGAGTGGAGTGGGGTGGAGTGGAGTGGAGTGGTGTGGAGTGGAATGGAGTGGAGTGGAGTGGAGTGAGTGGAGTGGAGTGGAAGTGGAAGTGGAAGTGGAAGTGGAAGTGGAAGTGGAAGTGGAAGTGGAAGTGGAGTGGAAGTGGAAGTGGAAGTGGAAGTGGAAGTGGAAGTGGAAGTGGAAGTGGAAGTGGAAGTGGAAGTGGAAGTGGAAGTGGAAGTGGAAGTGGAAGTGGAGTGGAGTGGAAGTGGAAGTGGAAGTGGAAGTGGAAGTGGAG
>JAUCBJ010002505.1:0-12630 GCA_032718475.1 Nemertoderma westbladi
TACGTATATGGCACATTCTTTAGGAGATGCTTTGTTATCAATTACACTCATACACAATGCTCCACAATACTGCACACTAATCTGCCGACCTTCACTAACTTTAGTCACGTATAAAAAGAGCAACATACAATTTATGTCGGGCATATGAAATAGCATTAGATTCACTTCAAACCACTTAACATAGGTCGCAATCGTTTATCTGTAACCGGTCTCTCTAACCTTTAGTATATCAAGAAGGTGGGGTATCTGACTATTGATCAGTATTCCGATATAATATTTCATCAACCAATATAATGAATAACCGACAGTAAAAGCAGTAATATTAGTAATTTATGGATAGATATGGTATGTTAACTCGAATTGCATTGGTATGGTTAGATAACAGATATACGTTCTATAATTAAGCCTACTAATGTAAAGCTAAAGAATGCTGATATACGGAGGTGCCAAAAGCCGATGTTCTTAGGCTCTGGGCAAAAACATAACACACACTGAACTACTGAGTTCTGTATCCACCTCCAACACAGAGACAAAAAACGCTCTGATTGGTCAACCGAACAACGAGAGAACAAAGAAACAAAGAAATGTCGACGTGGCAATATCAGCTGTTAGCCGTCGTCATGGTAGCGACACTGTTTTCAAGAGTATCGAGCTTATTGCGTCCCGAAATTGCGGATTATGTCCTCTAAAGTACAAATACAGAAGAAATGGCTTTTATGTCCTCTAAAACACCAGTACAGTAAGGACACGGCCCTTTTATGCCCAGTAAACCAACTACAGAGTACTTTACGGGGAAAATAACCGGCTAATTACGCAAAAGCTTTTACAGGATGAGACGCCAGGATCCGGTATCAGTTTGTCATTGATCGCCATCTAACCAAACTTGTTAACAGCCAACAGTGGAGGTGCAGGATCATCAGCAGCTCTCCACAAAAGAACTTGCAAACGAGCCCGTTTTACATGTTGTACAGCAGCACTCTGTGTGGGGGGAAGGTTGAATACTTTAGGGTGTTGTTTCTTTGTAGTGAATAGCCTATGTCGAAGTTCATTCAGAGTTTCCGATATGACAACACCATTGAGGTGTATAATGAACGAGAGGCCTATTTGTAGCCATTCTTCTTCTGTAACATTTGGATCACAGAAAATCTGCAGAGATTCGTGCAACCTACACAGCAATTTGATTAATTTTATTAAAATACTAGCTATTAAAAAATTTTACTAAAAAACCAAAATATTTTATTTACAGTTTTTGCTTATTCTCTTATTCTGGAATATTTTAGAAATTTCAATTTAGCTAAATTCATTTTCAACACAACTAAAACCGGGCACTACTACAGTATATACGTGTACCCATGACCGGGATTTTTTGTAGTAGCTAGTTTTTGCTACTTTTTTTTATGTTTTTTTTTGTTCTAGAACATTTTTTTTTTAATTTTTTAATTCCTAATAATACATCTTAAAATGAAAATCAGTTGCCATTGAAATACTTCAAAATATTATTCTAGAATGTTTTTTAATGTTTACAGAAGTTACTGTAGTTCACTTTAACCGTTTTCATTAAATAAAATGCCACATCACGAAACCAAAAGTACTCTAAATATCTAATTATTATTGAGATTTCAAACGAATTGTCAACGGAGGAGGGTGCAATTAAATTAGCACAATCGTATGGCCTTTTGCCAACCGGTAATGACAAATATTTATTTGAACTGTAACCATAGCAACAATAACATAATATCTGGAATTATTTAATAAAATTAGATTGTAGCTGTAATGGAAATATAAAAGAATTGCATAATTTTGAAAACAAATTTTTTTTTAATAATAGCTAACTTGGAAAATCACTAGCTAGCCTGATAATTTGTATTTTTTAATGTTATAGATAAATAAACTATTTATTACACATAATAACTAATTTTTATTAAATTTTTATTTTTATTTTAAAATGTTCTAGAACAAAAAATATTTGTTCTAGAACATAATTTTTTTTCCTAACAATAGCTGACATGAAATAAAATAGTTCTAAATAAAAGTAGCAAAAACTAGTTATAGTAAATAAAATATGGTCATGGGTATACATTACTGCAGTAGTGCCCTAAAAGTGCTACCAATAATAAAAAACGTTAGCTATGTAAACTACAAAACAAGTTACGTAATATTATTTTTTTTTATTTTATGAATAATTGTGCTGCTGTGTGCTGCCATAAAAATACTAGCTATATCAATTTCAATAAATAAGACTAATCACCAATAAAATGTGTGTGTAAACCAAGTTAAATTACGAGGCGGTAGGCAAAATATAAACGAAGCGGTTAACGAAACGGCGGTGAACAATAAATAAAACAAACGAGCATAGGCGTAGGCCTACGGTACCCCTACATACCGTTAGACGATTTGCCAAATATGGGTAATCAAAGCTTTCATATCATAGCTAAGTATACTGAAATTACAGTACATTCAGATCTAAACATATACAGATATACGTAGTTGTTTATCTCTGTTCTAGAACACTTAATTTAATTACTCCAGTAACAAACGTTTATAATTTAATGTAATTTTTGGAATAGATTGACTAATTTGTACTTGTATTTTATGCTGTAAAAAAAATTCCCCAAGGTATCCCAACTGGCACCCAGTGAATATTTACATTATTACTATCAGGGAAGACATTGAGAAAATAAAATTGCGTGATGACCCAAGTTCACGGTCCTCCCTTGAGCTCTATTGGGCGTCTACTGGACTAAGTGATTTATGTTCTGGTACATATTTTCGACTCGTTACATGTTTAATTTTTGTGGTAGCTAGTGTTTTCAATGGTAGTTAATCTATTCATAAAATGGTACAGCAGCTAGTGTTTATAAAAATACCAACAAAGCGTATTATTATTACGAATATCCATAGTAAATTTGGTTTATCTTTATTTATTTATCAGTGAAAAGAGCCTAGTATTGAAGAAAGTAAAATAACATTATTTCTGCAACAATTAATTAAATAAGATAATTAAAAAAATACAGTAGTTGCACAGACTCGGTCGTCCTTACCTTATGTTAGAGGCAATGAATGCGGAAATGAAAAAAAAAAACAAGGAGACCTCCTTGTAACAAGTACGAAAAATAGAAAAGAAGGTCACACAACTCATTTCCAGTATAGACCCCACAGAACTATACTCCTTACAGGCAAAGAGATAACTGGTACTCATTTAACGACAATTTAATTAATAAAGCAAATATGCGAGCGCCCTGGTTTGGTTAGTCCCTTTAATGCATTTGTGCCAAAACGAAAACTATCCTGGCCCGCCTGCAGGGGAACAAACCCACGACCTCTGGAGCGATATTAATTCAAGGAAATGGATTTAAATGCTACGCAAGGCTTACGTATTGTATTAGAACACGATCCTTAAAAAATACAAAGTATGCTGTCATGTTGTTCGTTCAATATGCTCTAATTAACAATAAACACAATATTGCAATGTTCTAGAGTTAATATACGGAAATAAAAACCTTCAGCGAATAAAACTGTAATAATCACTTCTGCCTTATCATTCAGCTAATTAACCTAATATAATAACCTCGGCCTGCGGCCTCGGTAATTATACAGGTTAATTTGCTTCTGGAACGGCATCAGTGATTATTCAGTTTAATTCGCTTCAGGTTATTATTTCCGTATATTAACTCTAGAACATTGCAATATTGTATGTGGGGCGAGCCACGAAGTTGGCGGAGCCTTAGCGAATTGACACTGTTAGGGGGTGGGTCAATTTATGCAAATAGTTGTCGTCGTCGTCGTCGTTGTCGTCGTCGTCGTTGTCGTCGTCGTTACGATTTTGACATGCTAATAACTTTGTCGGATTTAAAGCTGCCAAGTTGAAAATTTGTAGGTATCAATATGAGCAAAAGTTGAGATTTTTGAGAGACTTTCAGACACCATCAGTGCAATGGTCTCCCGCTAGAGGGCCACATGTCTAAACATTAAATGCCCTCCCATTTCTTTGCTTTTAATCCGTTTAAGCTGAAACTTGGCAGATATGTATTAGACCATTAGCTGTGACTTTCAAAGGAGGCGAATCCATCTGCAGTTCTCCAGTCTGCCGCTAGAGGGCCAACGTGACTATTTGCATAAATTGACCTACCCCCTAACAGTGTCAATTCGCTAAGGCTCTGCCAACTTCGTGCTGCGCGAAGTCCCCACTTCGTGTATATTAAATGTGTTCATATACACCATAACCCTTAATACAACAACCATTTTTAGGTGGTCGGAGCCCCCCCCCCCCCCCCCTAATTTTCGTAAAATTTCAATAAAATGCTACGAAATTCGGTATGATGATAGATCGACACCTTTTCTTACTGGTGGCCTGGCCGAATTTTTCAATTTTTCAGTTATTTTCCATTCAACAATCCCTTAAAAAATGTCTACTTAGCAATGTTTAACCACCTCCGTAGACTTTATTTTACGTCTTTGAAATGTAATCTACTGTAGATATCATTCGAAGCGCCTTCGTCTGTAGATTCCGAATCTGAAAACTGTTTTAAATTTAACCAAATATTGGTAAAGATATTATCAAAATACTAATGTGTAAATTTAGAGACGTAAATCGCTATAATTCTGATGTTTTGTTGTCTTTATTCTAGAATATTAATTATTATTTAGCTGAGCGTTTAAAACTCTCCATCTTGTTTTTCATTACCCATTATTAATATTCTAGAATTGAGTAAAAAAAAACATTAGAATTATAGCGATTTACGTCACAAAAATTTACACCTTAGTATTTTGATAATATCTCCGGAAGTTCTTGGTGAAATTTACAACGGGTTTCATATTCGGAATCTGTAGATGAAGGCGGTTCTAATGATATCTAGATTTCATTCCAAATACAAAAAAATAAAGCTGACGGAGGTGGCTAAATATTGCAAAATATACGATTTTTATCGGCTTGTTGTATCGAAATAGCTGATAAATTAAAAAATCCAGCCAGGCCAGCAGTAAGAAAAGGTGTCGATCTATCATCATACCAAATTTCGTAGCATTTTATTGCAATTTGAAAAAAATTAGGGGGGGGGGGGGGGGGGTCCGACCCCCTAAAAATGGTTGTTGTATTAAGGGTTATGGTGTATTTATGCATGTTTTCTTTATTTTACTTAGTTATTTCATTCGTGCACAGTAATTACAGTACTTTCACATTTTTTAACATAATTTTATTTTGATTTAGGCTACACACATTGCATTATTAAGATTATGTTATGATTATGTTAAGATTATATCTATACAATATACAGATACTGTATTTGTAAGGTAATCTTTAAAAAAAACGCGTGATACTTTTCTTGTTAATGTGGCCGGTGTACTAAATAGAAAAACTCACAATTATCCACAATCATTACAAATTTTCAGCTGCTGCGTTATTTGACTATTAAAAAATCAAACCGATTCAATCTGCCGATCTTGTAAAGCTGTTTGTAGTGCAGGGGTGTGTCAGGCTGAGGCAACTTAACGATACTGAACGGTTCCAAAGTACCAGACCAGGTACCACACCGCTGTACCAGTTGAGCAGTACCAGTTAGTACCAGTATCACTGATGTACCACTACCTCAGTATTTGGTACTGTGGTAGTACCGGTAGACTATTGGTTTCTCCTCAGCTACGCACCTGCTCTGCTGTTCTGTGTTTATAGTTTCAGGGTTTTACGTGTCTGCCTGCATGCTGGCATGTCAGCATGTGCAATGCAGCAATGCTGCAATGTGGCATGTCTGCATGTGTACCAGTTGCCAGTACAGCAGTAAACGGTACCCGCCGGCCACCAACTGACCGACACATTGTGTGATTCACGGATTGATTCCTCCACTAAACAACCAGAAAACACCAGTTCAGCAGTCACCCGCAGTCAGGCAGTCTGCCAGTCATCATACTGTTGTTACGGTAGGTACCGGTACTGTGTTATTATAGGCCTACTGTATACAGGGTACCGGACAGCCGGACCGGTGCAATAGGCCTACTGCCAGACTGCTGTACTGCAATACCAGAATGTCCCAATACAGCAATACCAATACCGGTACCTAAATACAGCAATAGCTGGATAGGGCTTACCACATACAGACATAGCTGCATACACTGATACAGGCATGAGCATAGGCCTACCACCTACAGCCATAAATCAAATTTCCCGGTACAAACACAATCAGACAGTCGCAGTGTCGCGTCGCTGCTGCACTGGCTGACTGGCCTGCCTGCCTGCTGGCTGCAGGCTAACTTGACTACGAGTTGCAAACGTTCATATAACAGTCTGCCAGTATAGTGGTAGGTATAGGCCTACATACAGCAGTACACAGGTACAGGAATATCGGAGGTTCGCCTGCTTTCCAACTACCGGTCACGCGGTCAGCTGGTAGGCCTACCCTGCTACCGTACGGTAGCTGACTAGGGAGGGCCACTCCTGCACTCCCTTACAGCCTTTGGGCTTATCCGCGAGATGGGCGCTCTTTTCTGTAAACTTTGGAGTTTGTTTTCAACCCGTGAGTATAAAGTTATCATAGTTGGGTTGGACAATGCCGGAAAAACCACGATACTCTATCAATTTCTTATGAACGAAGTTGTTCACACGTCCCCTACCATCGGTAGCAATGTGGAAGAGATTATTTGGAAGAATATCCATTTCCTAATGTGGGACATCGGGGGACAGGAGACCTTGCGATCCGCTTGGAACACTTACTACGCCAATACCGACGTGCTAGTATTAGTCGTAGACTCCACCGATCGAGAGCGAATAAATATATCTAAGAGCGAACTACACAACATGTTGGCGTCTGAAGACTTACACCGCGCCAGTATACTGGTATTCGCGAATAAACAGGACGTCGATGGTTCTATGAGCGCCGCTGAGATCTCACAACACATGAATCTTACTAATATTAAGGACCACATGTGGCACATACAGGCGTGTTGCGCGCTGACTGGCCATGGACTGTCTGATGGACTGGATTGGATTACCTCGCAGATTCGTAAAACCTCTTGATATCGGGTCCCTTACTAGTCCGCAGTACCGAGGGGCGCGTGGTTTATTACAGCCAATGAGACTGAAGTAATATCCCTTATATATTTATTGCCCGCCTCCGGTTCGTTTCTTTTAATGATATTTTTTTAAACATAAGAATATTTATATCAGTTTCCAGTTGTTCCCGCTCATTAAATAGTAACATTTTTTAATACAGTAACATACAGGCGTAATGTAAATTTTGGGTTTATAATATCATGGCCCATAGCAGCTTGATTACAGATAACATATGTATAAAAATGTTAGACAGCTTAATAATCTTACTGAATTGGTATTCATCATTTATATAGATTAGCATAGATGACTAGGATTAATTCATTGGTACTGGTACTAAAGTAGAGCGATGTTACGTGCCTTTATTCAACGTGGATATTCTAGCCGTAGCCCAAGATTAACAACATGGGACACTAAGATTAACCAATCACAGGGCTGCCAGTTTACCAAGGTTAACCAACCACAGGGCGACCGATTTTCGGCGCACCAATCCAACCCTGAACGGACCGTACGTTTGCCCTTACCCAGGAAGACCACTCTGACATCGGGACTGGGGCAGTCCCGTCACGGACAGGCAAGGTCTGTTATTAGCGAGCTGAAGGAACCAGTTGCGATTGAGGGAAGGAAGGTGACTTCCAGGGGATGGATAGGGGATCCTGGGAGAAGGTTTGCGGATCCTGGGAGAGGGATTGGGGATCTTGAAGAGATTAGGGACACCAAGAGTGTCGATGGTGATAAGGGGGAAGGGGATCTAAAGGCAGGGGCGGGATCCAGACATCCCTATAAACATCCTCCACCCTCCATCCAGTACTACGGTAACATTAAGTTCGAGGTTATCACTGGACACTCGCCTAAGTGCGACCGCATCCTCTCTGTGCTCCGATTGCGGTCCTACCGTGACCGGCACGCCAAGGTCTTCCTCGAAGGTCGACTTCTCATCCGAGACGCGCTGGAAGCCGGCGCTGTACTGGAGACTTTGTTCTTCGACAATGTAGGAACCCTAGAAGGAGCCTCCATTACACCGGAGCTCCTGTCTCACTCCAACCACAAAGCCGCGCTCTACAAGGTTAAATTTTCGGAAATTAAACGCTGGTCCGATTATTTCTACCCAGGTCAGGGAATCATTGCGGTGGTAAGAAAACCAAACTGCACCCTTTTCCCAAGCAACTCTCGTGCTCTGCCATCTCGTCATGATGCGCCTACTGACTCCCCCTCCAATCCACCTAATTCAGCTCAACCCACTAGAACTAGCCCTCCCCTTCCCACCACTCCCCTCCCCACCACTCCCCTCCCCACCACTCCCCACCCCACCACCCCCCTCTCCACCACTCCCTTCTCCACCAATCCCTTCTCCACCACTCCCCTCCCCGCCACTCCTCCCACTCCCATCCCCACCACTCCCCTCCCCACCACTCCCCACCCCACCATCCCCCTCCACACCACTCCCTTCTCCACCACTCCCCTCCCCACCACTTCACTCCCCACCACTCCCCTCCCCACCACTCCCTTCTCCACCACTCCCCTCCCCACCACTCCTCCTTCCATTATTCTCATCCTCGATGGAATCCGAGATGTTGGTAACTTGGGTAGCATCATCCGCTCTGCTGCAGCCTCCGGTTGCCATGGAATTGTCACCCTCCCCGGGTGCGCTGACCCATGGGGTATACGACCTCTGAGATCCGGGATGGGGGCTCACTTCCGGATCCCATTGTACCAGTGCTCCTCTTGGCGGATCGCTTCCCAGGAGCTCTGTGACCGAGGTGCCGTTGTATTCCTAGCCGATAATACGCTACCGAGCGAACGGGTCCCAGACGCAGTCGAACTGCTCATGGAAAATTATCAGGAGAAACTCATTAAATCTAAAAAACATAAACTCACATACCCACACCTATCAAATACAGCAGACAAAAACAAAGAAACACACTATGCTAGCACTGAGAACAACGACTACAGTTTCCCTGTTCAAGAACGTTCTATTCCATATCACCAACCTTGGTTCCAATCCCCCATCACACTTCCCCCATGTATAGCCCTTGTTGTTGGTGGTGAGGTTTCCGGGCTCAGTTTAGAGGCCTACCAACTATGCTACACTACCGGTGGACGCCGTATTAAAATACCCATGGCAGGCGGAGTAGAAAGTATTAACAGTGCAATGGCTGCTACAATATTACTATTTCATTTGAGAAATAATATTAACTGGTGATTAATTAAAGTGAGGTTATTTTATTACGCTGTGATTTGAGTTTTCTTTAATTAATATATGCAGTATAAACAATGATTATGTCATATAGATATTTTATTTCAGATACTTTTAAATTTTAATTCCTGGGGGTAAAATAAAAGAAACAATTTGTGGTTTTTTGTCTATATTTTAATACATTTTCCAAGAATTATTAATGGTAGCCTCTAAGCTCTAATAGTGGAGGATATTATCTGAAGACTAATCAAAAATGCTATTTAAAGATCATTAAATATTACCGCTAATATAAATAATATAAACAAATAGTTAAGTTAGAACTCTGTGTTTATTGGATCGAAGGAGAGACCTTTAGTAAACGAGGAGCACACCAATAAACGATCCAATCGTTGGTAAAACTCATTGGTTGTATTTTTGCAGGTTATGATTTGGTAATACGATATCATAGAGGTTGTACAATCGCGAGTTCGCTCGTTTTACCATTGTATTGTGGGGCGAGCCTCGAAATTGGCGGATCCTTGGCGAACTTACGCTGTGAAGGGGGTGTGTCAATAATGGCAAATAGTGAAACAAGTCTGAAATATTATTACATAAATTATAATATATGACATATATACGTTATATAAGTTATAACAGTGTCCAGCTTTTCTTTAGTAGGATATCCATTCCAGAAGGACGCATATTCTTCAATATATATTGAGTTACAAAAGTGAGACGACATGTGGACGACTTCTGTTACCTGGGATCATGGATCCGGAAGTCAGGTGAGGACCTTCGAATACGTAAGGGAAAGGCATGGGCAGCCTTGAATAGGCTTTCCAGGATTTGGAAGTCACCGAGAATTAATCGGAAACTTAAGGTCCGATTATTTAGAGCAGCAGTATTTCCAGTACTCCTCTACGGGAGTCCATGCTGGGCTCTAACTGCTGAGGACACCAAATCTCTGGATGGCACATTCACAAGAATGCTACGCCGGGTTCATTGTGTCAAGTACAATGCACACATCTCCAACCAGACACAATATAACATTGTAGGTGTCTCATTGGTTCCCCCGAGCTTGACACTAGAACAAAATCGCCTCCGCTTTGCAGGACATTGCTTTCGCCGTGAGGACCAGCCAGTGCATAATCTTGTACTTTGGCAGCCTCATGGAGTGAATAAGCATGGTGGACAGCCCATGACTTTCTTGAGACGCATCTTAAAGGACACTGGCCTTAAAGATGCGGATGATCTAGCAAATGTCATGGGTGATAGGGAGTTGTGGCGGTGCAATTTTGTTGACAAGCCGGCACAGCATTCTTAAAAATGCAGCTGCAATGCAGCATGCCGATCCTAGTAGTACAAAAGTGAGGGTGGGGGGGCATTTAAGGGACGAGCCGTGGATCATCAATAGAGACTAGAGGTTGACGCCATGGAGATCGATATCCCCTGAGGCACATTCTGCAGATCTCACCAGGCTGAACGACAGTCTACAACGCAACCAGTGAGCTACTGCCGGATATGTAGAGTTGCGCTTCTCTGCCAGCAGTAGAGACAGTTGCTTTAGAAAGCGGCTACATTCTGAGCTAGCGGCACCCCCTGAAGTGAAGATTTGAGGAGTGAAAGAAGCTCTTTCTACATTGATGATGCGATCGTTGTGTCGGCGTTTCTCATTCTCATGGGATTTAAATAGTACTGGAAGAGAGGCATCTTTGTATGAAGGTGCATAGGGTGGAATATTCGAACATCAAAGAATGTTTAAAAATAATAATGATAATGAAATAATAATGAAATGATAATGAAACAATGGCAAATAGTTGTTGTTTTTAAGTAGGGTACCTGTCCCTGTCCTCTGCCAAACGTCCCCACGTTTTGGGAGGTTTGACATGTTTGAAATCAGTCGACAAAATCGATCCTCGTGTGTCGAAATCTGTTTAGAATTTATTCAAATTATGACTGAAAGCCATTTTTCAGTCATAATTTGAATAAATTCTAAACAGATTTCGACACACGAGGATCGATTTTGTCTTTAAATTGTGGACAAAATGAGAACTCATTAAAAATTACAATGAGTAAACAGATATGGAAGATAAGAGTGGGCATTTTCAAAGTAAGCATTCCAAACATTGAAGAATTCAGCTAAATTTCAGTTTATATGAGAATTTCAGTTCGCTTTTCGAACTAGTTCTCAACCTAGTAGAACAATCAATTTTCAGGAAATGAACAGGAAAAAAAAACAGATTTTTTGCTGTATTTTTGACAGATTTCGCCATTTTTGGCCCAAAATTTACACATTTTGTTAAATATTTCAGCTATAGCAAAGAAAATTAAAAACCGTGGTTGCATCTCCCAATTATTATTCATGCCAAATTTCACAAGAATTCGTCAATTTTTAGAAAAGCCTTTGTATTTTGAAATTTAAAATTTGCATTCTTCAGAAAACGCATTAAAGTTTATCGCTTGAGCGTAATTAAGTATGTCCAGTGAAATGTTAGAATGACACAGCACCGCTGAAAATTTTGTTGCAAGGGTTTTCCGGGTCGGTGATTTCATTTCTGAAGTCCGTTTTCTCATTTGACAGAGTCATGTCTGTCTGTCATTGCTGTCTGCTCTGTCCGTCAAAATATGAACCGACAGCTGACAACAGACAATGTGGATGACATCAAACACGAAAACTGACATCGGAAATGAAATCACCACCATGACAACCCCATAACAAAATTTTTAGCTAGTTGGTATGCATTCCTATTACTTTGACAGACAGATCACTGGACAGACAGAAAAACACGACAGACAGACCATAGTAGGTTTTGTTAAAAGTGAAAACTGACGTCGGAAATGAAATCAGCAACCAGGATAACCTCCATAACAAAACTTTTATCTAAGTTGGAATGCTTTCCTTATATTTTGACAGACAGACGGACATACAGACAGACAGACAATCAGACATAATAGACTTCACTAAAAATTGAAACTGACTTCGGAAATGAAATCAGCGACCAAAAACCACAAAAAAGTTTCAGCTATGTGGTATGATATCCTTATATTTTGACAGACAGATCGTCGGACAGAATCTAGACGGATTGACAGACGGACATAGAGACATAATAGTATTCGTTAAAATTGAAAACTGATGTTGGGAATGAAATCAGCGACCAGGAAAACCCCCATAACATAACTTTTACCTAGAAAGAATAATTTTATTATATTTTGACAGACAAACCTTTGACAGAGAAACACAATCCCGGAAAGACAGTTTTCATAGAAATTAACGTAGAGTAAGGTTACGATTACACTCATAGCTATTGAACTACATACATTAGCTATTAACAAACGGTTTGAAGTTTTGAAATCCTCATAAAAATCTGCACCTGCATCTGGGATTGAAAATGAAAATTCGAATATTTTCTGAATT
>JAUCBJ010002506.1:0-155439 GCA_032718475.1 Nemertoderma westbladi
ATTTTTCGTATTTATTATTATGGCCTTAACGCAAAAAACCGTAGCAACAAATAGCTGGAAATTTACTTACAATAAATATACTTGTACCGCCGTTCACAGCAAGTATTTTATTGTGGAATCTCAGGAGGACAACGAATCAATTTGTTTTTCCCATCAAGATACCCACTATTTGCTAGACATTCTAGAAACAATAACCAACAACCAACATCAATCCAGACCAGCAATTATACCAGGTAGGATATATCCCACTCTTTGTTTTGCGCGGGGAAATTTGAATATATCCATCAACCCCACATCGGGTGATGTTTACGTTCAGAAACAAGGCAAATGTAAAGTCCTCAACAAAGCTTTTACTGAAGTTCTAATTCAATACAGAGGGAAATTATTGCAATTTCTCTCTCCACCGCTAGAGATTATTAGCGATCAATTCTACATTGAATTATCAAATCCAGAGTTTATTGGATTTGTAACAGCTTTTAAAGGAACCAACTATGTTGGCTTATGGAAAATCAGCGTTAGATACGTTGATAGTGTTGGTTTTAACTATTATACGGGTTTCAATTTGTCAAATCAGGAACTAACCGTTTTGTTGCGAGAGTGGGACACTCAAATTGATGAACCAGACAAGCATCTTTTTGATAAAAATATCATTCAATTATCAGACCGTCTCAAAATGATTAAAACCAATAATAAAAAAATCATTATCACCAACACCGATAATTCTACTGAAGTAGGAGCCGGCGGAAATTCTATTGAGTTGCATTACTTGAATGATAAAGCCCATATTAGTTTTCTCAAAGAGGCTATGGATGGCGTTTCTCTTATTGAAGCCAATGTAGACGGTTTTGTCCTTTTGGATAAACCTAAAGCATTCGTAGAGATCCCATCACCTAATCCGGATGTTGAAGAGAGTTGCTCTCAACCGCAACAGGTCTTTCCGGAAATATTACCTCGGAAGCCAAGATCAACGAGTAAATTTACCAACGCATCACCTGCAAAGAAACAGAAAGTTGCTGTTAACCCAGCTCCAGTAGATCTAGTTACTAATTCTCCTTGGAAACCAGATTATTATCCTAACATGTAAACCTGATCATAAGTTAAACTCTTTGAGGTTTCCAATACCCATAGGCGATTGATGTTTGGTGATTGGTTTAAAATTATTTCACTCGCTAGCATATAAATGTTTAGATATAGTCAATATCATTTCATTTCATTTTATTTTAATCTTTGGAGATATTTTATTATTATTATTATTATTTATCTAAACAAACTTCAGCATGGATAAAATAACAATATGTTGTCATTCTGTCATATGAATATAACTAGACATAATTATTTACGCCACCTACGGTCACATTTTGAAAGTTATTCTTGTTTTAAGTGTCATGTCGTGACTTCATGCTGCGAAATTTGTAAACGACATGAATCAACTACTGGTTGTAAAGAAATGGAGTTCCGTACCTATCAATTGACTTGTTCTACCTGTAATAAAGAGTATACATATGAGAATTATTTACGACACGACTGTCACTTGAAATGTTACTACACAAGAAAGCGTAAATCTCCGCAACATAAAAAAAATATATTATTTAGAAAAAAATTAAGGGTGGCTCTTGGTACATGCGCAACAATTTTTACGCGGGAACAAGAAGCTCACGATAATCGTCTTGAAATTTATGTCCATGACCTCCCAACTTCTAGAGATTATCCCGATGTAGAAACAGCAGTAACGCAAATTCGAGGTTATATTCTTCAGTTAATATTTGATAGATTGAAAGAAATGAATGTTCTTAGACTGTGGTTAGGTCTAAATGTATTAATGTACAGATCACATTTTTCAGAAGGTGAGCAATTGGAAACCTTTTATTTTAATTCTTCCGGTGGTGCTATTAATACTGTAGATTCATCACAAAGTTTTGACACATGGTTTGAGTATGTGCTGGAAAATATATTACAAAAAATAGCCATCTTTAACACACGTGGTTCAGGGTGGCGTATTAAATCTTTATTAAGGGTTGAAATTAAATTAGCTGAATCTAAGTGTAGGTCGTTACTATATAAGGGGCATGGATATATGGAATTACCTAAGGTTCTATCGAGTAAACGATGTGTTATAAATGTACAATCGGTTGATAATGACTGTTTCAAATGGGCTATTATAACCGCAAAATTTGGTAGCAAAGTGAAAAACAACAAACAGCTTACTTCATCATACAAAAATTATATGAGTCATTTCATTTTTGACAACGGAAAAAATGATTATCCAACAGAGTGGCAGTTAGCGATTAAACTTTTTGAAAAACAAAATTCAAAATATATAATTAATTTACTATGTTGGAATAACGACAACAAACACACCCCTGTATCTATATTAAGACAACCTCCGTTTAGTAAAATTACACCTGATAAACAGTTATTAAATATATTACTTGTAGTAAAAAATAACAATGTACCTAAACTGAATCATTATGTTTGCATAACTAACTTGAATCGATTGCTGAATACGAGAGCTCTTCATATCAGCAATAGGAAATATTGTGAAAGGTGTTTGACTCATTTTTTTCGAGCGGAAGTTCTTCATCGACACCGTCTCTCCTGCTACCAAGGAAGAAGTCAACGAGAGAAACTACCTAATAAAAAAAGAACATACATTAGTTTTACAAATTTAGATAGAACCTTATCCCCATTGTTTGTCACCTACTTTGATATAGAATGTATCTTACAACCTTCAGTTAATAATCAAATTATACAGGAGCATATACCGTGTGCTGTGAGTTATTTAATTATTCCCAATAGTGAATTACTTGATGCTCCAAAATGTCATTTGAAAACATTCGTAAAGTCAAATAATAATAATTGTATTCAAGATTTCTTAGATTCATTATATACTGATTTAACTGAATTATGTTGTTGGTCAGAAATATACACTCATAAAACTATGTCATTTACTAATATTGATTTTGTAAATTTTGAACAAGCAAAATTTTGTTTCTATTGTAATGTTACTTTAAATAATAATGTAGGGAAAAACAGACATCATTCACATATTACAGGTAAATATATTGCGGCAACCTGTAATAGTTGTAACCGAAGTTTATCATTGAAACGATACCTGTATGTACTTTGCGGGCACAATTCCAACAACTACGATATACATTGTATATTACAAACCGGATTTAGAGATAAGAAATACACAGATTGGGATATAAAGGTTATACCGAGAAATACAGAACGATATATTTCACTGAGTGCATTTATCCCAATTCAAAACACTTCTAAGAAAATTGAGTTACGTTTCTTAGACACATATCAATTTTTAAGCTTTTCTTTAAGTAATTTAGTTGAGTGTTCAACAAAGGATGTAGCGAGTCATGATATAAGCTCAATTTTACCTATTACTCTACAAGAAATGAAATATTTTTATCCAAACTTGAATAACTCAACAATTAAATGGAAAGGAGTATTTCCATACGAGTACTTGACAGATATAAATAAATTTAATGATACTGGTTTTCCATCTATAAATAATTTTTTTAGTAACTTAAGTCAAAAAACATGCACAATTGAAGATTATAGGTTTGCGGAATTATCATGGGTACAATTCGACTGTGTGAATCTCAAAGATTATCTTTTAGCCTATTTAAAACTCGATGTTTGTTTGCTTGCTGATATATTTGAGAATTTTAGGAATGTTTGTAAACAAAATTACGATTTAGAAGCGGTTTTTTACTGTAGTATCGCGTCATTTACCTATGATTGCGCACTAAAATATAATAAATGTAAAATAGAATTAATAAAGGATTATCAGACATATAGAGATTTTGAAAAATCAATTAGGGGTGGTGTTTCATTTTGTCGAAAGCATTATATAGAATCAAATATACCAGGAACAAGTACATATGATTCTACTAAGGAAGAATGCCATATTTTTAATATTGATTTCAACTCTTTATATTCTGGGAATTTAAGTAAAAAACTACCCACCTCACAATTCAAAGAAGTAAGTATTAAACACTTAGAGAATGCAATTCCAGAAAAACTAATTGAGTACTTGGTAGATTTAGACATTGATGGATCTACTGGATATTTTTTAATATGTGATTTAAATTATCCCAAAGCTATTCACGATCAAACATTACAATTACCGTTAGCTCCAGAGCATTTAAGTATAAATGAATCAATGCTTTCGCCTTATATGAGGGAACAATTTAATAACTTGTCGATACAAAGAGGTACCTCCCGTAAATATAGGATGCCTACAGCAAAACTCTTGCTGACGCAATTTGATAAAGAGTTTTATCATTTACATTTGAAACTGTTAAAATTTTATATAAAACATGGATTAATTGTTACTAAACTACATAAATTATATTCTTTTCAACAAGAATTTGTATTTAAAAATTACATCGATTTTAATATTAATCAAAGGCGATTAGCAAAAAGTTACATTGAAACAGCTGTCGCGAAATTGCTCAATAATTCGTTATTTGGCAAATCAATAGAAAAGATAAGAGATCGATGTAACTTTCGTATCGCCATTAGCAATGATAAATGCGA
Source organism: Nemertoderma westbladi (assembly GCA_032718475.1). Lineage (NCBI taxonomy): Eukaryota > Metazoa > Xenacoelomorpha > Nemertodermatida > Nemertodermatidae > Nemertoderma > Nemertoderma westbladi. Next base: position 4,558 of record JAUCBJ010002506.1, read on the forward strand.
CCAATTGGTGAATCGTATTAATCACGAACAATTTATAATATACAATAATACATTATCGGGACATTTATTAGTGAAAGACTCTGTAACTCTCGATAAGCCTATATTTATTGGTAGCACTGTGTTGGACTTGGCTAAATTGGATATGTATGAGCTGTTTTACAATAAATTGCTACCTATTGAGAAAGAATTAAACTGCCGTATTGAAATTGCTGCATCAGATACGCACTCTTTAATAGGATGTTACTATAATACATCGCAGAATAATTTTTTAAAAGCATTAATTAAAAATAATATTTTAGATACATCCAATTACCCTAAGGATCACCCTCTCTACAGCGATAAAAATAAATCGAGACTTTATTACTGTAAAGATGAACTAGCTTCACGTGAAATTAAACAAGCAGTATTTTTAAGACCAAAATTATATTCAATTTTGGAATGGAATAACAAAAATATTCGTAGAGCAAAAGATATTACAAGAGCTGTTGTGGAAACGAATATTACACATGAAGAATATTTAAAAGCATATAACTCAAATGAAGAAATAAAAAAAAACATACACAGATTTCAATCTAAATTACATCGTATTTATACCTTAAAGCAAAATAAATTTGCACTCAGTAGCTTTGATGATAAACTTTATTGGGTTAATAAAAATCAATCACTTCCTTGGGGGCACTATAAAACAAACCTCAAAAAACCTATAAAAATATCAAATATACCAATTTATGAAGAACCAAAAGACGATGGTGTTGATGATGAATTATCAAATAGTAAATAAAAATATAAGTTGTAAGCAGATCATTTATGGACTTAATTTAAAAGAATTAAAAAATCAATTGACTGGTAAAATTGTACTCAAACCTAATCAGTTTATATATAAGGTATTTGGTGCAACCATATTAATGTTTACAAATGGACGAATAACAATTCTCGGTAGAAAATATAATTTTAATAAAGTGAAAAAGCATATATTCGAAAAAACAAACATTAATTTGATTTTTAAATCAATCAATTTGTGTACTTATATTTTTAGTATCGATACCGTAATTTATAGGTTACTTATAAACAATATCGGGTTTTATATTATATTTGATAATGTTAAACTAGAAATTTCATACGAGCCCGAAATATTCAATAACTGTAAAGTCAGAATAAATAATATTGTTGTTGTTTGCTGCTTCTACACTGGTAAATGTACATTAATGTGTTCCCCATTTAAATTTCATATATATTATCCTATATTCAACAAACTGGTTAATAATTTATTATTGTTTGGTGTGAGGGTTTTTGATGTAAAATATAATTAGTGCGAGTGAAATTTATTGTTGTTCTTGTTGTTGCTGTTTGGTGGTGGAGATTTTTACTGTAAAATATATATATTAAATTTGGCTGGAAAAAATTTATGAATATTTTTTTTTAAAATCAACAACTAGTTGGGGGAAATTAACTAACTAACTTCAGTAGAGCGATTGCTTGTAACACTCAAGTAGGCATAGTTTACTCAGCGACCGTAGCTAGCTAGCTAGCTAACTAAGCATCGCTGCTCACGAGTGAGCTACAATAGCGCATCTGTTACTTATGAGTGTGCGTGTGTACGGCAGGCAACGCTAAGCTCAGTGAGAAAAGATTATGACTATGTGCTGGTATTCATAGTCAAAGACGATGCCCTCCTATCTGTTACTAGTCTGTATACCGGTACATATCATTAAAACATCAGCTATGCATCTCCCTACATTCAGAATAGAACAATGAACAGAGCATATATCGCTAACTAATCCGCATGGGAAAGGTTTATGTTGTGCATTTTGTTAACTATGAAAATTTTGTAATCTAAACATCTGCGACCCTCTACAAAAATATATATAAACTCAATTTTTCTAACAGTGAACTATAATTTTGTTTCCCTACCGTAAAATAAAAAAATAAATACCGGTATAGACTAGGCCTAACTTATCTTCATATTTGAAAAAAAAAAACTAACCTCAACCAACTTCAGTTCCGACAATCCTTCTCTATCAATCAACAAACTTCAGTTCCGACATCCAATATCCAACACCGACATCCAAGATGGCATTTTCTTTCATTGAAAATAGCGACGACTGTTTATTAAAATTTGATGTTGATGGAGATGACCTTTATTTCACTTCATTAAATGTAACTGAATTACATTTAAAAAACAACAACGGTGAAATAACAATAATGATTAAAAATAAAACCAGCGGCAGCCAAGGTCACCAAACCACATTGACGACCAATAAAAACTTCAATTTAAACGTTAGAGTTCAACCTGGAGCGGCGCATCAGATAAGTCTAGACAATTATAGTAGGGGAGAGAACTGGGGTGAACATGAAGATATAGCAGCAGCTCCAGTTCCAACACCAACTCTACTACTTCCATCTGATCCGAGAATACGTCAGTAGACTCGTACAGCAAGTAGACTCATAGGCCTATATAATTAGTCACGTGTGTTACTGGTATCAGTAGGTTTTTATATTGTATTGTATATTTTATATCTAATTAAAAAAAGCGAATACATAAATAAACTAACTATGTTTTATATATAGTCCCGTCAACATAGAGTGAATGTTAGTAACAGAGAATGTGGCTGATTTTATATAGGCTTAGTTAGGTATACCGCGAGCTGCACCTATTGTATCCGAGTGGGGCCTTTATATGACTGGTTGAATGAAGGGGTTCCTGACTGTGTGTGTTCTAAAGGTTAACGGTATAGCATACAACATACTGTCATAAAGTGAATGTTGAAAGTTAGTAACAGAGAGTGCGAGGGGATTTTATAGGTCCAATAGCGCTACCGGTACCTAACCACACCTATTGTTGTATCCGTGAGCTAGTCAGCTTTCAGTTGAGGAGTAGTCATTAGGCCTATATGCCTAACCGAATGAAGGTGTACCTTACCTATCCACAAGTTCTAAAGGTTAACCGTAAACCATATTGGGGCAACATTCGAAAAAGGGGGCCGCATAAAGTTAACTATAGCTGTATAGGCTTGCCTATGCGACAGTAATGTAGATTAGACCAATTAAAGTTGTAAACAGAAAATTGGAAGCATTCAAGTGTAATAGCCTAATCCTTAAATCGAAGAAACCTGCATGTCTTTGCTCTATCCAAGTATCCAGTTACAAGAGTGCTACAGTGCCGGTACCAGTAGGCCTATTGTTAGGTGGGCCCCTCTAATGCTGCATTCACGAACCCTCATGTCGAGTTAATTTAATTTTATTATTTAGCAAGTAACGCTAAAGCTCTGTGGCTGCTGTCGGTGCCATTCTGCCGTTCTACAGTCAGTTTAGCGTTGTTGCTGCTATATGTCTGTATGTGTGTAAAGTCAGCTACTGGTAGTTAAACTCTGATACAACAACCGGCTACCGGTAGGTACGGTGTGTTTGTGAGTGTAAACTTAAGCCCTACACCTTCAGTCAAACTGAAATATAAAAAAATAGATTTTAATGTTTTTATTATTTTTATTGACATTTAAACAATTATATTATCCCATCACATTACATGCTTAGAGTAAACCTACTGTACGAGTACATCTTCCACCGCAGTTATTTCTTTCTGTTTATCATCAGTGTCAGTTAAACGCTTTCTCACGAAAAATCGTTTCAATTCAAACCCGCCGACACGTTTTGCAGAGCAGTACCGCAGACAGTTATCCTTTGTGTTTAAGTGAAAAGCACATTTATTTTCTAGTGCAATAAATTGATCGTGGAAGGGACAGGGGGTTAAATAATTGTAATATTGCTGATATTGATATATCTACAATTTCTCCATCAAATTTGGTGCGAGAACATCAAGTTGGGAAACTAATATTGCCCGCTTCATCAACCCAAATACATGTATATTTTTTTTATATTTTAAATGTCTCTTCATGTATTTTTTAAAGTCATCTTGCGAAATGTCGCCGTAATCCTAAGGTAAATGCGAAGTCATGTCTCGTAAATTGTTTACGTGGGCTTCATCTAATGCTGATAACTTAATATTAGGCGGACCTTTAATTAAAAACGTCTTTACATTAGTTTTGGTGTAATTAGAATCGAATATAGCAAATTCTTTAAATACTACTGGATATTCCTTATTGTCTATCTTATAATATTGAAAATCAACAAAAATAATATTATCCATTTTATCTGATAAACAAAAGTTAAATGATTAATTACAACGCTTGTTGGTTTATTTTATAATAATTAACAAGCCATTTATATAATATTATTTCATTTATTTCCACATTATTTGTAAACGCTCTCATTGGATAGTTTGTATGAATTCGATTTACCAAGTAATAAAGACAGTATAATCCACATGTGGTCCTCCTAGGGTCTTGAAATTGTTTCCGGGTAGTACGCCATCTTGCTGAATTTATCTCAAGCCATTTTTCGATACATCTGTTTGGATATTTTGGTCTGAATGAATTAAATAATTCAGCCTCATTATCTCGTATATATATAGCAATCCAATGAACCCCGGGTAGATGCTGTTTATCGGTGTTTACTATTAACCCATAATCTCTCCGTTTATTATTATTATCTAATTTAGGTAATTTGTTAGATGGAAACGCACCCAAATAGTGACTACCCACTGGAAACATATCAAGGTCCTCTGTAGATAACATACTTAATCGATATGTATTTCTTTCCTGCTATTTAAACTTAATGATTGATCATAAATATTAAAAACGATTACATTTATGGTCTCAACCAGCGGACCCCTTGGAAATAAGCTGCAAAGCTTTAGGGGTAATCCTATATGTTATGTTGGACAATACCTTTATACCAGTACATTGTTTGGTGTATTTGTTATTGTTTTTACATAATGTATAAATAAATCTATCTATCTATCTATCTATCTATCTATCTATCTATCTATCTATCTAGCGGTTCGGCAAATCTTAATTTTAATAGGCCGTTAGTATATATCGATGGTTGCGGATCTCTAACATAACCATTGGCGGTTAGATCCCAGGATATGAGTGGGCAATTACCTAAGTAGGTTTCATGGTCTATATTATTACCTCCATAACCGTTAATATATGTATTAATGTTTTTCATTAATTGAGTATACTCAAAAATGTATGTTCCATCTGTAAAATTAGGCTCGTATATTACACCACCTACTGGAAGACCGTCTACAATCAGTTCCGTGCATCTAAGGATAAAATGTTCAAATTTCAAGGGATTGCTAATTAATTCTCCCGAATATGCATTATTTGTTATAAAACCGATAATAACTAATTTGGGTTTTTTACCATCAAATATGTTTGTTTGGGTGTAATTTGTGGTTTGTGCGGGAATAGTAAATGTTGTAACCTCCTTTTTTTGGAATTGATATTCAATATCGTAACTCTCTAAACCTTTAAGGTGACTGCTTTCTATTACGGGATTAACCTCCATTCTAGGGATTAGGATCTTTACTTCATCTAATTCTAACCGAAGATTTGTCACAGCGTTTGCGTTTGGAGTGATTTTAAAAATAAACGAATTTGATACTTTTCTAAAATGCATTCTTAAATCATACCCGGGTTGTATTATTTTAGTTTCAGTATCAAAATCAATTGTCAATCCACTTACAAATTGCATTTGTTTACTAAAGGCATCGCCAATAGGATGCGCACCAGGATCAATTTCATTTCCGTGTTCGGATAAAGGCTGATGAAAGCCACCCACCCCCAGTAGCCCATTTTTAGTTTCGTATGTTGTAAATAGTAAATTGGATAAGTACGACTTGTAGAAATAATGGTTATTGCTATTTTCAACCTGCTTCTCATTAAGGTCTATTTTAATATCACTCCACATAGTTCCAGCGGGGTAATTCAAGATATAAATATGGGAGTTTTCAAGTCGTCTATCCCACCGTACAGTACATTTTGTAATTAATAACGCATCTTGCAGTTTCGTATAGAATTCATTGGATCTTGGTACAAGGAACGTGACTTCCCTAGACTCACTTCTGAGATTGGATACCGGGTAAATTGTTTCATAATGCTTTGCTTTAAATTCAGTCTGTATTGGCTGTGTAGAAAATAAATCTAATTCCTTAATAATTGACATTATTAAAAAATACTTTTTTCGCAGTGTTTCAGTTTGCCTTTTATTATTTTTCTCTTTTTACTACGTCGATGATGTATGTTCATAGACATTGATCTAGTAGGTCGCTTTAACCCTATTAGTACCGGGCTATAAAATGTTGTACAAATACCGGGAGGGGGTCATATTGACCCCCCCCTCTAAAATCTACAAATATTTACGAAAACGTCTGATTTTTTGTTTGTACGTAGGTATCACTTGTCTGGATCCGACCGAAAAAAGAAATTTTCGAAAAAATGTACTGGGGTGGTTATATTGCAGCACCAAAATTACAAGTAGTGCACAATTTTCACAAAATTTGAAAGTTACATTTTCGGCTAATTATTTTTCAATACAGGTTTTTTGGGGTGCAAAATACATTGGAAAATATTTAAAAATGATATGATTACTATAAATGGCTGTTTAGTCCTCTCTGCGTAGGAAAAAAATGAAAAAAACAAGTAACCAGCACTTTTCAGTTAGAACACAAAATTTTTAATTCACTTATACGATGCTATAAATTCACATTTTCAGGTTTTCAAGGGCGCTGATTCTAATGGAATACATTTATAATATGCCAGATCATTGCTACTTGTATTTTTCGGCGTAATTTAGCAAATTTTGGTGCTAGCACCAAATTTCGTACCCATCACCAAAAATTACAACTTTGCGATGTGCAGTGCTGTTTTTATTGATTCCATCGGATTCAGGACCCTCATAAACCCGTATAACGCAAGAAACAAGGTGATACTATCTACTTATCAATTTGCATATTTTCCAAAATTTGGTGCTGGCACAACAATTTTCACCCACCGGCGAAAAATACAAGTTTGAGAACTCTTATGAAATTTTTACTGATTCCATTGAATTCAGAACCATCCCAAACCCGTATAACGCAAGAAACAAGGTGACACAATCAATTGATATATTTGATGGTTTTCAAAATTTGGTGCTAGCACCACATTTTGCACCCACATCCGAAAAATACAATTTTGAGATGTCTAGTTCGATAATTATATTTTCCATTGAATTCAGAACAGCCATAAACCTCTAAAACGCAAGAAATACATTGTCACAAGCAATTTTATATATTGAATGGATTTTCAAAATTTCGTGCTTGCACCAAAATTAGCACACAGCACCGAAAAATACAAGTTTGATACGCTTGGTTCAACTCGTATATATTTCATCGAATCCAGAACCTCAAAAAACCCCAATTGCGTAAAAAACAAGTTTCAAACAATCAATTTACAAAATTGACTTATTTCAAAATTTGGTGCTGGCACCAAAATTTGGCACCCATCGAAAAAAACAAGTTTGAAATTTCTAAATCAATTTATATGAATTCCATCCAATTTCTAACACCAAAAAACCGGTGTAAATCAAAAATAGAGATGTTACAATTCATATTTAATGAAATGTAATTTTCAAAAAACGTCTCAAAAAAAGTGCCAAAAGTAGGGTTAAAATATGGTGCTATAACTCGAAAAGTACCCAATATTTTTGAAAACGGTTTTCACTACCATGAAGACAATAGATTTTTAGGAAAAGTCATAAAATTTCAGATTCGCAACTGCGTTTGTTTCAGAATTATAATAAAAAAACCACGGGGGGGTCATATTGACCCCCCCCCCGGGTTTAATAGGGTTAAGTCTCTATAAACTTTTTCTACAACAGATCTTGTGGATGGTTTCATTTTATTTAATGCTTTATTAATAACCGTATTAGCCTGCTGATGTAAGACCCGCTTACCTTTTGGTATTACGTGTTGTCTCATAAATTTTGTGGTAAATGGTTAAGCTTTTTGTAACACTTTTTTTGCTAATGGCTTACCAAATTTTTTCAATGTAGATAAAGCATCTGTAAATATACCTTCCCCGTGTTGATTTGTTCGCAACATACCTCTACGATAAGGTTGAAAACGACGTTGTTTTAAGTTTGGACCAAATGCACCAATTTGTTGTCCGTAAGGGTCAATATATGAACCACCACGAAAAACAGGAACTTGCGTCGAGCCTCTCGTACTTCTACCACCTTTAAAAACAGCAAGATTAGAGTCTGCACCCCCATATTGAGGTTTACTGTATCTTTGAAATAAATCGGAATCCATTTTAATTTATTCGTTTAAAGTGTAAGGTAATTGAAGTTGTCCCGTATTCAAAATTCAAATCTTTTCCTTCTTTGTCTGTTATTTCAATATGAATGTATGTTATCTTATATGATTTTTTTACAGGGATATAATGAATTGTATCCTTGACAAATTCTTTATTTATTACACTACCATATTTCACATCATCAGGTATCGCGACACGACGAAGTAAGGCTAAACCAAAGTCATTAATATATTCATTTTCAATTATATTAGTAGTCACGTACATGTTCGATTTAGGTTCTGGAATATAATTGGGTGGTTGAGGGCATAAAAATACCATCTGGTAAGCTTTTTCTTCATTTCCGATAACCTTTATTAAATAACCCTTTATATTATTTTTCGTCTTTAAAATAATTTTAAAATTTGGATTTAAATTCGCGCCGAGATTATTTTCAGTAATTCCAAAATAATAGGCTAATTGTTGACCTATAAATAACTCTCGTACTGTTTTCCCTAAAATAAATTGCAGCCTATTTTGCTGAGTATTTTCAACTATTTGTAATTTATCTTTCAATGCCCCAGTGTTAAAATAATCTATAATGTCATTGATACTGTAGAACAATCCGGATGGAAGTGTATCCTCAAAATTTTTTTTCCCTTTTTTTAATAAAATAACATTCTCTACATTGTTATACATGGACGGCAATATGGCTAAGTAAAATATACTTTTTATACCTACCACCCAGTTTTCGTTTGGATTTATAGGTAAGGCGCCATGGAAATTGATCTGATAATTACTACCAGTATTACGAGGAAAATCAATTGGACAGGAGTTACTTGGTAGTCTAACGTAGAGCTCATCCATCACCACCACCACCACCGCTTATTAACTTAAGTGTTATAACAGTGCGACCACCGTTGAAATTAATTAATTCACCTTGGCCGTCACGTAAAGTAATTAAGATTGTTTTTAGTTTTTTATTCAACAACGGGTAATAGCAAATGCTCTCGTATTCGTGATTAATATATTTTCGATTTAATTGTGTTAAAGGACAGGTTCTTAAGAGCGGAGCTAAAGCGTCGCCAACAAATGAGCTCTTAATAATATCTGTATATATGAAGATAGTGTCTTTATTACGAGTAATATTCGTGGGAGCTGGAAAATCTAAAATCCCAATTTCCGAGATTTTTGGTCCACTATAATTTAAAATTAATATCGGCTGTTCTATATTGCTTAATTCATCCACTGTAGTGGTACTGTATATATCCCAATTCGGAATACCCAGATGATTCTGATCCAATAACGGTTTTAAACCTAGAATTTGAATTAAATCACCATGTAGACTTAATTGTATTTTTTTCAACTTTTTAGGAAATTTAAATTTAATTCTAGAATTATTTGTATTAAAAATGAATTCGAAATCTCTATATTTCGCTTCAGAATTAAACAGTTTATGTATATCATCAATAATGACTTGAATAGAGCTATGCATACCAGGAAATAAACTGTATAATTTGGCATCTTTTGCATCTACCCCGATTGACAGCGAGATTTGAGTTTGCAGAGTAATATTACTGTATGTTGCTTGATATTGTATCTCCGCGAGTCCAATTTTAGCATTTGGACCAATATATAATTCTTCGGCTAAATCAACAGTAAACTCACTAGGGTTATTATTGGGGTAAGTGTTTAATGAGCTATCTGAAAGTAGAGTGATATATGTATCTACAGCCATTATTATTATTATTTAAGCTCTCTACTTGACTCCTTTGTACATACAGTACAGTACAGTCTGGTATAATGTTAAATTATAGACATCTGTGACCACGTTCATTCCCCCCGCTTCTACAGTATATGTGCTTCTACAGTATATGCGAGGGATCAATATTTTACTGGCTTTATTTAAAGCGAATGAACTATAGTATAGTAATATCATTCGAGTTAATATTGATTGATTGATTGATTAATTAATTACGGACATATGTGCCCAAAATGAATTAATATACAGTATAAACCTAAACTTATTGAATATGCTGTACCCACGACTGTTTCTTGGATCCAATGAATCGGACTAAATATTATTTTTTCCCATTGCGTACACGTTCTTTAAGTTTGCCAATATTTTTATCAATCGGGAGATAAATATTACTATTCGGGTGGACCTTTTGGAGTTCGTATGAATAAAATGAGCCATTTATTATAGCTCCAGCGCTGTCCTTAATATCGAACATTACCGCTGGTACTCTATCCAATCTGACCCGATGAATAATAAATAATTCACGTGTCCATTGTTCTCGATAGCCTTTAGCAAAAGCAGTACGAGCGATAGATAATCGTACTGTATCTCCAACTTTAAATTTTATTTTCTTGTGATTAATCTGTCTATATTTCCCATATAATCTATTCATTAATTCAGTTTCATTAAATTTATTAACTTCAATGGGTGTCATTTTTATTGTCCTATGATATGACCTATTATAAGCATAAATGAGCTTCGGTAAAATTTTTATCCAAACATTATTTCCCCGTTGTGTGAAAATTTTGAACATCCTTGTTTTTAATGTTCTATTGAATCTCTCGACAATAGCCGCCTTATTCACAGAATACATTACATAATACTTTATACCAATAGTATCTAAATATTTCCTTACAGATTTATTTAGAAACTCAGACCCTTGATCGGTTGCGATTCTGTTTGGTTTTCCTTTCTGGAATATTTTTTGCAATATACTAATAATTTCAATACCCTTTTTTGTTTTCATACCATAGGCAAAAGCAAGCCGGCTAAAGGCATCAATACATGTTAATATATAGTTATAATTATTATTTTGCGATTTATATTGCTGCATATCCACCAGATCTATCATATCATCATATATATCTTTTAAGCCTCCCGTAAATATTTTAGATGATGGATAATGATGTCTACGTGGTGCGTGAAGGGAGAATGTCTTTTACCCGCTCAACCATTTCTGGGCTTGAGCTGGTTTGATGTTTGCAGCTTTTGCTAATTTTGCGATACTTGCAAATCCCGCAGGGGATGAAGGATCTAAATAAATTCTTAACAGTTTTTTGTCTAAGCTTCGGCTTAAAATCGGTTTCATCTTGCGTGGCATCTTTTCGACAACCGCAAGTAATATGTATATTCAAATCTCTTATAAAGGGCATCACTGTAAAAACAACTGAAATTTTTTTATTATTTTCTTTGAAGTTGATGTTTTAAAGGGTTTTCTTTTTGTAGTATTTACTCTAGGTATATCTTGAGGTTTTAAATCAGTAGCTAACGGTTTACTCGATACTAAATATAATTTTCTAAATGTTACTCCTGTTTTAACCATTATTACCGTCCGCGGTTAATTTTTTTCGCAATAGCCGCTCCAGTGGCGGCGGCACCGGCACTCGCGGCGAGTTTCGCACCAATGCCGAGTAAGGGTATTAGAAACGGTAGTATGCCTCCAGATTGATTGCTTAACTTTTTTCTGTAACTTGATATATTTTTTGTTTTACGGTTGAGTGATTTCAATACCTTTTTATAGCGGCGAATATTTCTAAATGAATGAGGGGACAATTGTACGTTACCTTTTAGAACATTTAATGCAGTATTTACAATGAGCCGTATTAATTCGTTACTCGCGGTATGGTTAATAAAATAAGTTCTTTGTTGAGGGGTAGCGCTCCGTAGAAATTCCAGTTCGTTACGATATTTCTGCACAAGTCTATTCATTGTTGCAACATTATTGAAAATTGTTACAAAATATTAATTATTTATTATTATTATTATTATTATTTTCGCTACGTTTATAGTCAATGTAATTTTTAATGTAACAATTATGATTACGAAATATATCCGATCTAAATCTTAAATGTTCGGGTGTGTAAATCAATTAAGAAATGTGAAAATGGTTCAATAGTCGCATCTTGATAGGAATCTACTAAAAATTTGGTCTGCCCTGGTAACATCTGCTTCGCGAAATTTAAAACCGATAAACTGTCTCGCGGATTTTTCATTAATACTAAAGTATGGCTATTAATTGATCTTGTGCGGTTATGCTTCCCACCGTAAAACATGTTTTGCGTTATAAAACAAATAAATATATTGGAATGATGAGCTACCTTAGTAAACAATACAGTTAAAGCTGTACTGGACTCAGTTTCTGTTAATAAATCATCTATAATTAATAAATCTCGACTATTCACTAAACTATCTATATTTTCTGGCAAACCTTTGTAAAGGTGAGTAATACCAGGAATAGTTGGGGGATTGCTCCCGTAACAATACAATACTCGTAAGGGGGCTTCGTTGAAACAACCATTCTTGTGTTTAATTAAATTGCTAACAAATGTTGACTTTCCAGAACCAGATGGGCCAGAAATTATCATACTCATTCCCATTTGAAAGTTTAAATTATATGGACCTGAATTAAAGTCAGCCATTTATTATTATTATTAAGATATATCAACAATACAATATAATATAATATAAATATAAATATCAATAAACCATCACCATTACTATGTATATAACAATAATTGATGCAACTACAATATTAGAGTACTGTATATTTAATTAACATATGACACAACTACAGTATGTGACGCTCGCTGCAACAAAAGGTGCTATTTCCAATTATAGTATAGACTCATTTTCAAGCATGGTGAGCGTCTTTATACGCGAAATAATGATAGGTAACATCGGCGGTTTGGAAATCACTTCCCGAGAATTTCGCGCTAATGATTTTTTTATGTTCGCTGCTAAAAAAATAAGGAATATAGTAGCAACACCGTCGTACTACATTTCTATAAAAAATATTCTCCAATATTGTAAATAAATCTCCCGGATCATTACTTTCCGCAGAAATATAAGTTATATTGCGAAGCTCTTTCCAATAATAGGGTTGGTATCTTGCCAACTTTATATTAAACTTAGATATGGGTGCGCGACAAATAGGACAAATTTTAGAACAATAATTATTAATTTCGGAATATTGTACAATACATTGTACGCAAGTTGCATGTTTATTTTCACATTTATAATAATCTCGATGTTGCAATAACTTAGAATAGCAAACTGGACATTTTTCATTTAAAATATCCATTTTCCAAATTTTAAAGTAAATTGAAAATAATTACCTCAATACACAACAACAAACAAATCTGTTATACTGTATATGCAATTACTACTACAATTTTCGATTATTTAAAATTTGATGTTTTTTTTCATAATTAAAAACATCAAAATTTTATAAATAATCATAAAATATTTATAATATAGCGGGAAAAGTCAAGAATCAATGATATTATCAACATATTCAACATTATCTGTTGATTCTTCAGGTTCGACAAAGGATTCTTTTGAAATCATTACAATAAGGAAAGACATAATTTCGTAGGGGCTATGCCGATTTAGCCGTATTTCAAACTTTTCACCAGCTTCGTTGTATTGTGTAATAACAATTAACCCCTCTATCATGGATAATAGTAAGATGTTGATTAATTTTCCCTCATGCTCAACTTTCAGGTTGTAATCTAAGAGATGAATACTATTATCAGAAGCATCAATATCAATTGAGCTTAAAACTTTCCTGGCTTTTTCAGAAAACTCAATTTTATATTTATCATCTCCCCGACGGTAAATTGTATAATCAATAACAATATAGGCTTCACCATCTTCTGCAAAAAATGAATGCCTTACTATTGGCATAACCATATCGGAATCAGAAGACATTATTTAATTTATTTTATTGTAAATCAAACAAACAAAGTAAAAACTTTTAAACTAAAACCATTACAAATGATTAATTGTGATTAAAGCAAGAGATTATATATACAAGATATTTTCAAAAATAATACAGGTCTTAAACTGAGAAATAGCCTAAATTCGGTTTATTGATTGGTTGATTAGCCGGTAGGGAACTACTGTATAAACAAAAATTATTTGGTTCTGCGTAATAATAATAATAATAATCACTAATGCTCGTATACGCGTAGCTGGAACGTGGCGGAATTTCATGTATCATACTGGTTGGTTTGTTGATTTGGCGACAGCAGTCGTGGAGTTGGCAATCAATATAATATAATATATGCGTGATGCGTGTAGATGGCCACGTCGTCACCATATACAGTATACAGTGGTGGTGGTAACGTGGCAGTGGTGGTAACATGGCGAAAAGGTGAATAACATTAGGGTTAGTCAGTTAGTCAGTAGTCGACATCGCGGTGGTAACGTGGCGAAAAGGTGAATAACCGTAGGGTTAGTCAATCAGTCGAGTAAGGCGGGCATCGCGAGGTTAGGCTACGCTACGATTGGTTGATGGCAACTGCCGATGGTGACATATGGCGCGCACGCATCTAAATTTAGCATTTTTAATAGCCCTCCGAGTGGTATGCCCATAGCCCAAGCTAGGGAGGACTTACAACAAGGACCATTCTTCTTCTACTACTTACACAGTGAGATTGCCCTGAATACGTTTGTGGTTTGATGATAGAAGATACACAGTGAGATTGCCCTGAATAAGTTTGTGGTTTGGTGATAGAAGATACACAGTGAGATTGCCCTGAATAAGTTTGTGGTTTGGTGATAGAAGATACACAGTGAGATTGCCCTGAATAAGTTTGTGGTTTGTTGTTTAATTCATTACTGGATTCTAAACTTATAATAATATAACGAAAGCGGTAAAACCCATTACTTTAGAAGATACAATAGATTATAATGTCTTCTATAGATACATAATTATTATACAAAACCGCAATCCTATATTTTTTATTATTTTTATTTTTAAAGTTTATCTTCAGTGGGAAGCCCAACACAACACACAGTTATCATATACGTTCCTGCACTCCTGAGTGAATCCATTTGTGGATGTTACCCGTTATTCATCCCTAATCCATTCCTGCTGAGCTGTCGCATACATCGGGCTGCTCTGCAGAATGAATCATCTTTTCGTGTCTCTTTAAGGCTATACTTGTTTTGATTCGCTTCTCGCAAGTATCAATATCAATATTACATACAAACTTCAGCTCTGTTGAATGTGTCTCTTTATGTTGTGTTAGAAGTGACATTTTATAGAATCCTTTCTCGCAAATATCACATACAAACTTCGGTTCTGAATGCTTCCGTTTGTGTTCGCATAAGGAGCTTCTTGTTTTGAATCGCTTCTGGCAAGTATCAATATTACATGCAAACGCCTTCTCATCCGAATGCGTCAGTTCGTGTTGGGTTAGAACTTCCTTTGTTTTAAATGGTTTACCGCAAATTTTACATACAAACGCCCTCACGTCGGTGTGTATCCTCTTGTGTCGAATCAGATATGGTATTGTAGAGAATCGCTTCTCGCAAATATCACATACAAACTTCGGTTCCGAATGCTTCCGTTTGTGATAGTATAAGGCTATACTTGTTTTGAATCCCTTCTCGCAAGTATCAATATTACATACAAACTTCAGCGCTGTTGAATGTGTCTCTTTATGTTGTGTTAGAAGTGACATTTTATAGAATCCTTTCTCGCAAATATCACATACAAACTTCGGTTCCGAATGCTTCCGTTTGTGTTCGCATAAGGAGGTTCTTGTTTTGAATCGCTTCTGGCAAGTATCAATATTACATGCAAACGTCTTCTCATCCGAATGCGTCAGTTCGTGTTGGGTTAGAACTTCCTTTGTTTTAAATGGTTTACTGCAAATTTTACATACAAACGCCCTCACGTCGGTGTGTATCCTCTTGTGTCGAATCAGACATGCCATTGTAGAGAATCCCTTCCCGCAAGTTTCGCATACAAACTTCAGCTCAGATGAATGTGTCTTTTTGTGTTGTGTTAGACGTGAAATTCTATAGAATCCTTTCTCGCAAATATCACATGCAATCTTCGGTTCCGAATGCTTTTGTTTGTGTTCGGATAAGGAGCTTCTATTTTTGTATCGCTTTTGGCAAGTATCAATATGACATACAAACCGTCCCTCATCCGAATGTGTCTTCTTGTGTTGGGTTAGGTCGCCCTTTCCTTTGAATAGCCGGCTTCCCGAATGTGATAACCCACTACCGGTGGTATCCATACTTGTACCACTTACTGTTCCACTATTAACGGTATCCATAATGGTAGCATTTGCTGATCTACTGGCATCAATTATTAATCTACTACAACCCATGTCGACAACACTTGGTAATATACCCGTTGAAACGCAGGGGTTTTCCACACTTTGTTGTTGTGAGCCAATACTAATTGGTAGCAAATTGGGATTAATTGTTTCTGGTGGTGTTAAAGGAGGAAAATGATCATTGCCAGTTTCTGACCCACTAACGCTATCTATATTATGAGAATATTCCAATGTACTAAAATCAAAATCAATACCACTCTGTAAGATTTTGTATATATGTTCTATATACTTATCTTCCATATTATGAGGCTGATGTTCTACTGCCCAGATATTTCAAATCGTGAACCCACCACAATGCAATTGGCCTACTAATATATGTAATGTGTGACCTTGTGTTAACTTTACGTTCATAGCATTTTTTGGGAATATGTTAGATTACAGTAGTCCTTCTATAAGAACAAACATGCAGTACTATTAGAACAAATTGTACTCATGGGCGGTACTCCAACCTTCAAAACAATAAAGATACATCAACGGTTGGGAACTCTTCCATATTTAGCTAGCATTACAAATCTATACCAATTGAAAGAATGAAGACCCAAATAACTTTTTCGAAGGATTAGAATATGAAAATAATGTAAAAAAACATCAGTACATTACAGAACCTACCCATGCCAGAATGCTATTTATTGATATTGATGGTATAATTACTTATTACATAACGTACATTAGCTAAATATTTTGTTTCTGGAACAATATCCATTTGATCTCCTAGTTTCATTATTTAATAACTATTTTTATTACATCATTGTGTGCAAAGTAGCACTTTGCAGCGTTATGTCCCGAGTTTATTTATGTAACGTGCGAGCGCAGCGAGGGAGGTCTACATAAATATGCAAGATCTTTAACGCTGAAAAGTGACCTTTGCACACAATTATGTATGTAATTTTGTTAGGCCTACATTATGTCAACTTATCAGAGCTCGGTATGTGAAGAAAGGATTTTGTGGATGCTCATTTAAATATTTTACTCATGTACTATTTCGAATATAAGTGAAATTTATTAACAGATACACAGTATTAATTATACATTTATATCATTATATCTAACTAAAGTTTATTGTTGTTATCTCCTGTATGGATGTGATAAAACTTTGGTCCATCTTGACCTTGGTCGACTTAAGCAAACTGAGTCATCATCTGTGTATGTTCAGTTTTACTGAACACTGTCGCCATTTTCTTTGCTCATTTTCTCTAAAGTGTCGTCTATTGGACTTTCGACATAATGGAATACAGTAGGACTGCATGTTAATGTTAAACAATTATTTACATACAGTAGCTAGTCCTGTAGCCCCGTCACTGCAAACTGGATAATAAAGCAGTATGCATTAACATAAATTCCTTCTTCCCACATTCCCATCAACCCACATTCCCATCCACCCACATTCCCACCCACCCACCTTCCCATCCACCCATCCACCTTCCCATCCACCCACCCACCTTCCCATCCACCCACCCACCTTCCCATCCACCCACCCACCTTCCCATCCACCCACCCACCTTCCCATCCACCCATCCACCTTCCCATCCACCTTCCCATCCACCCACCCACCTTCCCATCCACCCACCCATCTTCCCATCCACCCACCCACCCACCTTCTCACTCACCGTCCGACCGACTGATCAACAAACCACCCCCCTCAAAAAAGAGGACTACGCGCAGCATGTGAATTCCAAAATACCCCCATGTGAACTGTTTGGGAAGATGGTCGAAAATACTAAAGTTGCCTAATGATAGTGAATGGGCCAAATTCCTGTCCGATGTGTTTTTCGCTGGCAAGTTAATGACAAGTTAATTATAAACACTTTCATCTCATCCCAAACTAGCGTAGTGGATAACATGTTGGGTTATGAATGTAAAGGCCGTTGTTTCGATCGAAAATATGTCGCCCTGCGCTATTTGGTAGTGTGAAATTAATTTTATAATAATAAATTAAATTATATACATTGTGTTTATTTAACCAAATGGTAAACAATTCCAAAACCGCGAAATACAATATATCAAGTCACATTGTGTCATTGCGTGAATGTAACCAACACATAGAACACATTCGTGGGGCCTTCACGCAGCACCAGACTGCATACGTACACGTACCAAGTTTGGTTTAATTTTATCAATGATTGACCGACGTATTAGTGATCGAAAATTTACGAAACGAGAGACAACTCGTTAATGGTAACCCTATACTGAGCGCTGTGTACAAGACATCAATCAAGATGGATGAAAGACCATTTTCTGAAAATGAACGCTGATAAAACTGAGATCCTTCACACTGCAGTCACGTTCAGGTAAACAGTTAGCGCCCCCAAGCGTACAAATCGGTAACGACTTATTAACCTGTAGTGATAAAGCGGGTAACATAGGTTTAATAATGGATCCCAATCCCATTTATTCGAAACAAGTATCCGCAACAAATATAGGTTTAATAATGGATCCCAATCCCATTTATTCGAAACAAGTATCCTCAACAAATATACGTTTAATAAAGGATCCCAATCTCATTTATTCGAAACAAGTATCCTCAACAAATATACGTTTAATAAAGGATCCCAATCTCATTTATTCGAAACAAGTATCCGCAACAAATATAGGTTTAATAATGGATCCCAATCTCATTTATTCGAAACAAGTATCCGCAACAAATATAGGTTTAATAATGGATCCCAATCTCATTTATTCGAAACAAGTATCCGCAACAAATATAGGTTTAATAATGGATCCCAATCTCATTTATTCGAAACAAGTATCCGCAACAAATATAGGTTTAATAATGGATCCCAATCCCATTTATTCGAAACAAGTATCCGCAACAAATATAGGTTTAATAATGGATCCCAATCCCATTTATTCGAAACAAGTATCCTCAACAAATATACGTTTAATAAAGGATCCCAATCTCATTTATTCGAAACAAGTATCCGCAACAAATATAGGTTTAATAATGGATCCCAATCCCATTTATTCGAAACAAGTATCCGCAACAAATATAGGTTTAATAATGGATCCCAATCTCATTTATTCGAAACAAGTATCCGCAACAAATATAGGTTTAATAATGGATCCCAATCTCATTTATTCGAAACAAGTATCCGCAACAAATATAGGTTTAATAATGGATCCCAATCTCATTTATTCGAAACAAGTATCCGCAACAAATATAGGTTTAATAATGGATCCCAATCCCATTTATTCGAAACAAGTATCCTCAACAAATATACGTTTAATAAAGGATCCCAATCTCATTTATTCGAAACAAGTATCCGCAACAAATATAGGTTTAATAATGGATCCCAATCTCATTTATTCGAAACAAGTATCCGCAACAAATATAGGTTTAATAATGGATCCCAATCCCATTTATTCGAAACAAGTATCCTCAACAAATATACGTTTAATAAAGGATCCCAATCTCATTTATTCGAAACAAGTATCCGCAACAAATATAGGTTTAATAATGGATCCCAATCTCATTTATTCGAAACAAGTATCCGCAACAAATATAGGTTTAATAATGGATCCCAATCTCATTTATTCGAAACAAGTATCCGCAACAAATATAGGTTTAATAATGGATCCCAATCTCATTTATTCGAAACAAGTATCCGCAACAAATATAAGTTTAATAATGGATCCCAATCTCATTTATTCGAAACAAGTATCCGCAACAAATATAGGTTTAATAATGGATCCCAATCTCATTTATTCGAAACAAGTATCCGCAACAAATATAGGTTTAATAATGGATCCCAATCTCATTTATTCGAAACAAGTATCCGCAACAAATATAGGTTTAATAATGGATCCCAATCTCATTTATTCGAAACAAGTATCCGCAACAAATATAGGTTTAATAATGGATCCCAATCCCATTTATTCGAAACAAGTATCCTCAACAAATATACGTTTAATAAAGGATCCCAATCTCATTTATTCGAAACAAGTATCCGCAACAAATATAGGTTTAATAATGGATCCCAATCTCATTTATTCGAAACAAGTATCCGCAACAAATATAGGTTTAATAATGGATCCCAATCCCATTTATTCGAAACAAGTATCCTCAACAAATATACGTTTAATAAAGGATCCCAATCTCATTTATTCGAAACAAGTATCCGCAACAAATATAGGTTTAATAATGGATCCCAATCTCATTTATTCGAAACAAGTATCCGCAACAAATATAGGTTTAATAATGGATCCCAATCTCATTTATTCGAAACAAGTATCCGCAACAAATATAGGTTTAATAATGGATCCCAATCTCATTTATTCGAAACAAGTATCCGCAACAAATATAGGTTTAATAATGGATCCCAATCTCATTTATTCGAAACAAGTATCCGCAACAAATATAGGTTTAATAATGGATCCCAATCTCATTTATTCGAAACAAGTATCCGCAACAAATATAGGTTTAATAATGGATCCCAATCTCATTTATTCGAAACAAGTATCCGTAACAAATATAGGTTTAATAATGGATCCCAATCTCATTTATTCGAAACAAGTATCCGCAACAAATATAGGTTTAATAATGGATCCCAATCTCATTTATTCGAAACAAGTATCCGCAACAAATATAGGTTTAATAATGGATCCCAATCTCATTTATTCGAAACAAGTATCCGCAACAAATATAGGTTTAATAATGGATCCCAATCTCATTTATTCGAAACAAGTATCCGCAACAAATATAGGTTTAATAATGGATCCCAATCTCATTTATTCGAAACAAGTATCCGCAACAAATATAGGTTTAATAATGGATCCCAATCCCATTTATTCGAAACAAGTATCCGCAACAAATATAGGTTTAATAATGGATCCCAATCTCATTTATTCGAAACAAGTATCCGTAACAAATATAGGTTTAATAATGGATCCCAATCTCATTTATTCGAAACAAGTATCCGTAACAAATATAGGTTTAATAATGGATCCCCATCTCATTTATTCGAAACAAGTATCCGCAACAAATATAGGTTTAATAATGGATCCCAATCTCATTTATTCGAAACAAGTATCCGTAACAAATATAGGTTTAATAATGGATCCCCATCTCATTTATTCGAAACAAGTATCCGCAACAAATATAGGTTTAATAATGGATCCCAATCTCATTTATTCGAAACAAGTATCCGTAACAAATATAGGTTTAATAATGGATCCCAATCTCATTTATTCGAAACAAGTATCCGCAACAAATATAGGTTTAATAATGGATCCCAATCTCATTTATTCGAAACAAGTATCCGTAACAAATATAGGTTTAATAATGGATCCCAATCTCATTTATTCGAAACAAGTATCCGCAACAAATATACGTTTAATAATGGATCCCAATCTCATTTATTCGAAACAAGTATCCGCAACAAATATAGGATTAATAATGGATCCCAATCTCATTTATTCGAAACAAGTATCCGTAACAAATATAGGTTTAATAATGGATCCCAATCTCATTTATTCGAAACAAGTATCCGCAACAAATATAGGTTTAATAATGGATCCCAATCTCATTTATTCGAAACAAGTATCCGTAACAAATATAGGTTTAATAATGGATCCCAATCTCATTTATTCGAAACAAGTATCCGCAACAAATATAGGATTAATAATGGATCCCAATCTCATTTATTCGAAACAAGTATCCGCAACAAATATAGGTTTAATAATGGATCCCAATCTCATTTATTCGAAACAAGTATCCGTAACAAATATAGGTTTAATAATGGATCCCAATCTCATTTATTCGAAACAAGTATCCGTAACAAATATAGGTTTAATAATGGATCCCAATCTCATTTATTCGAAACAAGTATCCGTAACAAATATAGGTTTAATAATAGATCCCAATCTCATTTATTCGAAACAAGTATCCGTAACAAATATAGGTTTAATAATGTATCCCAATCTCATTTATTCGAAACAAGTATCCGCAACAAATATAGGTTTAATAATGGATCCCAATCTCATTTATTCGAAACAAGTATCCGTAACAAATATAGGTTTAATAATGGATCCCAATCTCATTTATTCGAAACAAGTATCCGCAACAAATATAGGTTTAATAATGGATCCCAATCTCATTTATTCGAAACAAGTATCCGTAACAAATATAGGTTTAATAATAGATCCCAATCTCATTTATTCGAAACAAGTATCCGTAACAAATATAGGTTTAATAATGTATCCCAATCTCATTTATTCGAAACAAGTATCCGCAACAAATATAGGTTTAATAATGGATCCCAATCTCATTTATTCGAAACAAGTATCCGTAACAAATATAGGTTTAATAATGGATCCCAATCTCATTTATTCGAAACAAGTATCCGTAACAAATATAGGTTTAATAATGGATCCCAATCTCATTTATTCGAAACAAGTATCCGTAACAAATATAGGTTTAATAATGGATCCCAATCTCATTTATTCGAAACAAGTATCCGTAACAAATATAGGTTTAATAATAGATCCCAATCTCATTTATTCGAAACAAGTATCCGTAACAAATATAGGTTTAATAATGTATCCCAATCTCATTTATTCGAAACAAGTATCCGCAACAAATATAGGTTTAATAATGGATCCCAATCTCATTTATTCGAAACAAGTATCCGTAACAAATATAGGTTTAATAAAGGATCCCAATCTCATTTATTCAAAACAAGTATCCGCAACAAATGTCACATCACCAGTGGTCCATTTATGATTGATAACGATATCAACAAAATGGGTTACCGGTACCGGTACTGCGACCGTTTATTAGTTGTTTTACTCTGTCTCTCCTTGTTGGTTCTATGCGATGCCGCTTCGACAAAATCATACTACGACATTTTGGGAGTCAAAAAAACAGCCACTGAAAAGGAAATAAAACGCGCCTATCATTAACTCGCGGCCAAATGGCACCCGGATAAGAACCCAGACAACAAAGAGGCGGCCGAGGCCAAATTTATCGAACTGTCCAAGGCGCAGGAGGTGCTGACAGATAAAGAGAAACGCAGATTATACGACCAGCATGGAGAAAAGGCCTTCGAGTAGGGAGGCCCTGGGAACGCCGGGTTCCGTGGCAGCGGGTTCTCCGGGTTCGATTTCGACGACATGTTCGAGGGTTTCTCCTTCGGGTTCGGTGGATCTCCACATCGGAGGGGCGGCGCTCGCGCTGGTGGATTCAAACACTTCGGTGGGGATTCCATGTTCGGGGATTCCATGTTCGGGGATTCTATGTTTGGGGATTCTATGTTTGGGGATAGCTTCCACACGACCCGGACACATAGACGACAAGCCTCCTCCACTCACTCTTGGACGTCCCAGTCTTGTAAAACTGTTAGCAAACGGTCGGGGAACACTGTAACCACCTATACTACCTGTACATAATGTCAACGTAATGCAAAAGTGTAATAATCGAATGGTTTATGAAAAGTATGTAGTAATTAATTATCCATGTTTGTATGGGTCGAAGTATTTTGGGTGAAACAACCATAATTTTAATAATATATATATATAATTATATATATAATAAATAATTTATAAATAAATAATAATATAATAATATATATATAATATAATTTTAATAATAATAATTAGAAAAGTTTTATTTCCTCCTGTACTAATTTGGATCGGTCGTGGAATAAACCACTCGGATCAACAATACTGTAAAGTAAAGTGCTACTTTATGCCGCACACATGTAAATAATTACTACGATATTTAATATATATAAAATTATAAATAAGGGAAATTATGAATTTTTGATAGTTTTACCTCAACTCCCGTTACTCTTGATTTAGACTAGAGACGTCTCTCCTTCTCCGTCCAGTTTTTTAACAAATTCTATGGTACAGGCCTCCCGGAGTTTCCTTTTTTTCATTTTTTTAGAATGTCAATTTTCACACATTTTTTTTTTATTTCTTTTTTTTTGGTTCAGAAGATCAACTCAGGTTGTTGTTCATATTGACAAGGTTAATACAGACATTGACGGGCATATACTGATTTTTTTTTTGATTATGTTTATTTTGACAAAAATCACAAGCTATGCTATCATGAAAATGTGGCAGTGGAGGGAACTTTACTATATATTTATTTTCTGAGAGGGGGGGGGGGGGGGGGGGTGATATATTATAATTGACACAAAACCCGCCTTGGTGAATAAACATTGTTGATTTTCAATTTAGGGAAAGGAACAGGTTGCAGTTGCAGTCTGTTCTAACCAAAACAATAAAAGAAAGCCTATAACACTGTTACAGTTTCATTTTTGCTCGTAATCAGCTTTTATTTGCATCCGTTTTCCCTGGAGATGGTTGAATTTTAATTGCGTCTAAAAGCATTTTTGTTATGTATATAAATGTAGCCACGACTGGAAATCCGTACCAAAGGTTTTATATCACTTCCAAACTAAAGTACCATTTACAAGTGTTTGATAAACCATACACCTCTATCAATGCCCGAGCTCAACCACCTCTGACAACTTGGCAAAATGGTGAAAATTTCGTAATATTTTTAAACGTAATTGTTCTTATTTCATTGATATGTTGATTTATAATAATTATTATAAATCGTTGTTCTATTTCTGTGTTTCTACTTTTTAACTTACTTAAACTTTTATCTCTTCCTGTCATTTAATACAGTGACGTTTCTTAATAGGCATATCTATATAAGGTTAATGAAATATAATGTTTACTATCCTTTTTTTAAATATAATATCAATTCAGTTTTTCCCTTTTTTGAACCGTATCCGATCCTTTTCGTCCTTTTTTTTGAACTGCATCCTATCCTTTTTTTCCTTTTTTTTTGAAAATATAAATTAATTTTTTCCTTTTTTCATCGATATTTTTGGCTGGGAGGGCTGATGGTATGTTGTATTTTGCTAAGGATGTAGTCCAGCTGCGTTTTTGGTTCCGTTGGGATACTGGGAGGTCCACTGTTTCCCATTGCTTTGTCCCGTCTTTGAGTTTTGTTTCCGGAACACTAAACTCGATGGCAATTGTTCGTTTCGCGACTTTAAAATTCTCTTTGATGAAACCAATTATTATAGCCCCCAGATTTTTTAGATGTGTCATTTGCGGCCTCTTTTCGGCATTCTATGAACCGGTAGAAGACAATATTAGCTAATTTCTGAACATTTTTGCTACCGCTAATAAAAAATCAAAATATATTTTTTAAATTAGCTATATGTTCTAGAACATTATATTTTTTATTTTATTTATGTTCTAGAATAGTATATATATTAATTTTCTAGTGTTCTAGAACTTTTCAACGTTACCATTGTAACAATGATGTGTGCATATGTAGTGCATTTGGAAATCTAGCCTAGAAAATGTAGAAAAACTAGCTTGTATAAAAAATAAAATGTTCTAATGTTCTAGAACACAATATTTTTTTTGAAAAATGTAATGAAGTCAGTAGTGATATTACTATGCAAAAAGTACATCGTTTCATTAATTAATATCAAAATATCAAATGCGACTGCATACGGAACTCTAGCCATAATATCATCACTATTGGTCATTAATATATTCTGCATTCTACATTATTTTATAATTACAAAAAAATACTAGCTAGTAAAAAAACACTAGCTACCGTAAAAAAACATACCTACTAATGTTCTAGAACACAAAAAAATTTCAATATTTTTAGAAATTTCAAAAAAAAAATGTAATATATAATAAACAATGTTTTGAAAAATTACCATCTAGTCGATTAGCGAATCGCCCCTGGTAACTTATCGGCACTGTGACAAATATGAATTTAGAATGGGAGAAACGTTGGCATTGGTATTTGTATTGTTGTTTATTATAGTTTCATAATACAGTGGTTTTGCAGTTAAATTACGAGACACATACATTGAATTACCTAAGTACAAATGTTATAAATAAAAACAATAAGTTATTTGAAATAAGAACTGTATAAATTACTATTTAATATTTTAACGCCACATACTGTTATGTACACAGTTTTAGTGGGAGACTATTTTAAAATCATTAATAATTAAACTGCATGTATACTGGCATCGGTAAAATTAGAATAATAAGTACAAAGTATAAAATACGTTAAAATAAATCGAGTTGATTAAAATAGTAACATTTAGGCTCAGTAAACTAGTGAATGCCTGTACGTCATCAAGGGTGATCTTCCACAGTAAACCCGCCCACACTGTTTCCTAAAGGAATGCCTATTCACCACCATGGGTAATCTTCCACAGTAAACCCTTCCACTCTGTTTCCTAAAGGAATGCATATTCACCACCATGGGTGTTCTTCCACAGTAAACCCTTCCACTCTGTTTCCCAAAGGAATGCCTGTTCACCACCATGGGTGATGTTTTAACTAAAAAAAGCTTTAAAAAAAGCTCAAAAAAAGCTGCACGGAAACGGGCCTTTACTGAAACTATTTCAGTATAAATATAAATGTAAACTATAGGCCTAACTTAACTACCCTACAGTAAAATATGTGACTTAGAGGAAGTATGAGAAAGTTGGGGAAAAGTATCCTGAAGGCCCGTTTCCGCGCTGCTTTTTTGTGTGCGGTATTTTTAGCTTTTTTGAGCTTTTGTTGAGCTTTTTTTCTAGCTTTTTTTCAAGCTTTTTTTCTAGCTTTTATTCAAGATGGTTTTGCCTTTTCTAACTTTCAGTTAAAATTGAGATATAATATGAATGTTATAGAATTACCCTACAGTAAAATATGTGACTTAGAGGAAGTATGAGAAAGTTGGTGAAAGTATCCTGTATATAATGACAGCCCAGGGGCGATAAAGGACCTGGGGTGGTAAAGACTCGGGGGCGATAAAGACCCAGTGGCGATAAGTTCCTCAAAACTCAGAACTGGGGGGCGATAAAGTTCCCAACAAAAATGCAATTTTAGGGGCGATAAAGTTCCAGGGGCGATAATGTCCTGCTTCGCTGGAATATAGTGTCTTTATTCAGGTACATGCCCCACCCCCCCCCCCCCCCCCTAATTTTTACAAATCGTAATGGAATTGCATGAAACTTGAAACAGAGATAGTTTAACCTCCCTCCTCCTTGCTGGGTGAGCCAGAATTTTTATTTTCGCTTTCATTCTTTAGCTACAAGTGTTTGAAAAAGGTGTCTCCGTCGATAATGAACCGGTTACACCGTAGTATATTATTCCACCTTATAGTGATTTGTTGGTACTATTGGAAAGCTGGTCGTGCAAGGATTCCAAATATGTAACATAATCTAAATTTCGTCTTAAAATAGCTGAGATATCAGCGTTTAAATCTTGTATGGAATAGGTTTGTGGTTTGGTGATAGAAGATACACTGTGAGATTGCCCTGAATACGTTTGTGGTTTGGTGATATAAGATACACAGTGAGATTGCCCTGAATACGTTTGTGGTTTGGTGATAGAAGATACACAGTGAGATTGGCCTGAATAAGTTTGTGGTTTGGTGATAGAAGATACACAGTGAGATTGCCCTGAATAAGTTTGTGGTTTGGTGATAGAAGATACACAGTGAGATTGCCCTGAATACGTTTGTGGTTTGGTGATAGAAGATACACAGTGAGATTGCCCTGAATACGTTTGTGGTTTGTTGTTTAATTCATTACTGGATTCTAAACTTATAATAATATAACGAAAGCGGTAAAACCCATTACTTTAGAAGATACAATAGAATACAATGTCTTCTATAGATAAATAATTATTATAGTAGAATAAAACCGCAATCCTATATTTTTTTTATTTTTATTTTTAAAGTTTATCTTCAGTGGGAAGCCCAACACAACACACAGTTATCGTATACGTTCCTGCGCTCCTGGGTGAATCCATTTGTGGATGTTAAACGTTATTCATCCCTAATCCATTCCTACTGAGCTGTCGCATACATCGGGCTGCTCTGCAGAATGAATCATCTTTTCGTGTCTCTTTAAGGTTATACTTGTTTTGAATCGCTTCTTGCAAGTATCAATATTACATACAAAGTTCAGCTCTGTTGAATGTGTCTCTTTGTGACGTGTCAGAAGTGACATTCTATAGAATCCTTTCTCGCAAATATCACATACAAGCTTCGGTTCAGAATGCTTCCGTTTGTGATGCGTATAAGGAGCTACTTGTTTTGGCTTTCTTCCCGCAAGTTTCACATACAAACTTCGGTTCATCTGCGTGTGTCGGTTTGTGTTCGCATAAAGAGCTTCTTGTTTTGAATCGCTTCTGGCAAGTATCAATATTACATGCAAACGCCTTCTCATCCGAATGCGTCAGTTCGTGTTGGGTTAGAACTTCCTTTGTTTTAAATGGTTTACTGCAAATTTTACATACAAACGCCCTCACGTCGGTGTGTATCCTCTTGTGTCGAATCAGATATGGTATTGTAGAGAATCGCTTCCCGCAAGTTTCACATACAAATTTCAGCTCAGATGAATGTGTCTTTTTGTGTCGTGTTAGACAGTACATTCTATAGAATCCTTTCTCGCAAATATCACATACAAACTTCGGTTTCGAATGCTTCTGTTTGTGTTCGTATAAGGACATACTGCTTTTGAATCGCTTCTCACAAGTTTCACATACAAACTTCAGCTCATCTGCGTGTTTCTGTTTGTGATAGTGTAAGCCGCTTTTAGATTTGTATCGCTTCTGACAAGTATCAATATGACATACAAACCGCCCCTCATCCGAATGTGTCTTCTTGTGTTGTGTTAGGTCTCCCTTTCCTATGAATAGCCGGCTTCCCGAATGTGTTAACCCACTACCGGTGGTATCCATACTTGTACCACTTACTGTTCCACTATTAACGGTATCCATAATGGTAGCATTTGCTGATCTACTGTCATCAATTATTAATCTACTACAACCCATGCCGACAACACTTGGAAATAGTCCCGTTGAAACGCAGGGGTTTTCCACATTTTGTTGTTGTGAGCCAATACTAATTGGTTGCAAATTGGAATTAATTGTTACTGGTATTAAAGGAGGCAAATGACCATTGCCAGTTTCTGACCCACTAACGCTATCTAGATTATGAGAATATTCCAATGTACTAAAATCAAAATCAATACCACTATGTAAGATTTTGTATATATGTTCTATATCCTTATCTTCCATATTATGAGGCTGAAGTTCTATTGCCCAGATATTTCAAATCTTGAACCCACCACAATGCAATAGGCCTACTAATATATGTAATGTGTGACCTTGTGTTAACTTTTTGTTCGTAGCATTTTTTTGGGAATATGTTAGATTACAGTAGTCCTCCTATAAGAACAAACATGCAGTACTATTAGAACAAATTGTACTCATGGGCGGAACTCCAACCTTCAAAACAATAAAGATACATCAAGGGTAAGGAACTCTTCCATTTTTAGCTAGCATTACAAATC
The DNA here is from genome assembly GCA_032718475.1 of Nemertoderma westbladi. Lineage (NCBI taxonomy): Eukaryota > Metazoa > Xenacoelomorpha > Nemertodermatida > Nemertodermatidae > Nemertoderma > Nemertoderma westbladi. Next base: position 34,220 of record JAUCBJ010002506.1, read on the forward strand.
TATACCTATTGAAAGAATAAAGACCCAAATAACTTTTTCGAAGGATTAGGATTTGAAAAAAATAATATAAAAAAACATTAGTACATTACAGAACCTACCCATGTCAGAATGATATTCATTGGTATTGATGTTATAATTACTTATTACATAAGGTACATTAGCTAGTTATTATTTTTTCTAGAACAATCTCCAATTGAGGTCCTAGTTACATTATTTAATAACTATTTTTACATCATTGTGTGCAAAGTACAGTAGTACTTTGCAGCGCGCACGCAGCGAGGGAGGTTTACATAAATAAACAAAGGTCTTTAACGCTAAAAAGTGATCTTTGCAAGCAATGATGTATGTAATTTTGTTACATTATGTCAACTTATCAGCGGTCTGAATGTGAAAAAAGGATTTTATGGATACTCATTTATACATTTTAATCATGAACTATATAGAATATAAGTGAAATTTATTAACAGATACACAGTATTTATTATACATTTAAATCAAATTAAAGTTTATTGGAAGTTATCTCCTGCAAGGATATGATAAATCATTAATCCATCTTGACTATAGTCGACAGAAGCAAACTTAGTCACCGTCTGTGTCCGTTCAGTTTTAATTAACACTGTCGCCATTTTCTTTGGTCATTGTATAGTCTTCTATTGGACGTTTCGCCGTAATGGATTACAGTACATGTTAAACAACTATTTATATACAGTAGCTATTCCCGTCACTGCAAACTGGATAATTTAGCAGGAAAGCAGCACTCATTAACATAAATGGAAATAATACATTCTGGAATACGATAATTGAAGTTGTTTCCATGTCATTGATTACTTTGCAGCGTTCCGTCCTATAGGCCGCAACACAACGCTACAAAGTAGTACTTTGCAGCGTTACGAGTAATTCACCAGAACGCTGTTAAGTTGACATAATGTAACAAAATTTATTAACATATTAGATACACAGTATTAATTATAGGCCTACATTTATATCTAATTAAAGTTTATTGTTGTTATCTCCTGTATGGATGTGGTAAAACTTTGGTCCATCTTGACCTTGGTCGACTGAAGCAAACTGAGCCATCGTCTGTATCCATTCAGTTTTACTGAACACTGTCGCCATTTTCTTTGCTCATTTTCTCTAAAGTGTCGTCTATTGGACGGAATACAGTAGGCCTACAGTACATGTTAAACAATCATTTACATACAGTAGCTAGTCCTGTAGTCCCGTCACTTGAAACGGTTACATCGCGTTTCGGCAACAGTCGCGATTCGGCAAAAAAGTTGCGTTTCGGCAAAAAAGATGCGTTTCGGCAAAATAAATTCGCGATTCGGCAAAAATTCACGATTCGGCAAAAAAGGTGCGTTTCGGCAAAAAGTGCGTTTCGGCAACAGTCGCGATTTGGCAAAAAAGTTGCTTTTCGGCAAAAGATAAAGATAAATTCATAGATGTCACTGTGTTAGATCGGGGTTGAATTCAATAACTAAAATTGTAGTGGTCTTTTTTATTTCAATTATGCAAGGTACAGTAGGTGGTACAGTACTAATATTATTTAATTTTTGGTATGGAATTAATTTGGCACTATTGTTGCCAGTTGCCACTTAAATATATTCCACGATTCAGCTTAAACAGACTAAGATCAAGGAAATGGGGGGAGGTTATCACTTACATACATTTCGCCGTCTAGCGGCACTGTTTAACATGGATAACTGTTTATTATTATTATGGATAACCGATTACCGACCCCGCAATAATACAGTGGGGTGTATACGCTGTGCCGACAGTGTCGGCGTTACGTTGTGTCGACAATGTCAACATTTTCAAAATTTTCATTTCTCATTTCATTTTCAAAAAAAAAATTTAAATTTTCAGTATGAAAAAGAAATCTCGGTTTTTAAGACATAGGTAGGCCTAATTGTTTGAAAGATGAAATTAAAAATACAGATGAAATTAAAAAAATTATAAATGACACCACCCCTCCCCCCCCCCGCGCCCCAGGCCAGATAGGGTTAAAGGGGCCTTTTATCCCAATCCCAATAAGCGTTTAGTTAACTTGGCCATTTTGGCGGCCAAAATGACCAAATAAATGTACAGTAGTGTATTCCTATGGGCTATTTGGTCATTTCGGCGAGGCGTTTTAACTCGACTCAGCTAAATCCAGAATGTCTGTCTCCTTGGCCATCTATTTGGTTGATCTGATTAAATGTCGTCTCGCTTTCATTTTTATTATTGACCCGGAAGGAACCGATACAGTTAAAAAAGTTATTTATTGACTATAGTATGTAAATTGTTCGTTGGATATTATCAATACTTGACTGAATACATTAGCGTGACTGCATGATTACATATACTATTAGGTACTGTATTATACTTCTGCGCTGGGCTGCAGTACTAATTAGTTCGCTATCTATCTAAACTATCTAAACTGTCCGCACAACCAGTTGAATACTGGGCTACAAATGAGTTATATACCCATAACCGACATTGGTTTATTGCCCACACAAATAGAGGCTGTGATTGGACCAGCGTTGTAATCAGCTGATTAGTGTACAGCTGCCAACGCGGCCCTCCTCGCATTCTCGCATCTCTCATTCTCCTCACTCTGATAATTTTGTGGTGCTTTCAGATTTTGCCCAACTCTCCGTACTAACTCACCTCATCCCTATTTCCTGGTCTTACGAAACTTTCCATTCTGCCCACCATCACTCTCCCTTAACTCCGATAGGCATATAAAGTACCACTTTATCTGACTCGATCTTTACTCATGCTCTTCCCCATTCTCACACACCCCTCTTGTAACTTCACCTTCCTCACTCTCCCCCCGTCCACATATTCTCTACCCTCATGTCCTCCCCCGTTCGTCTGTTATCCTTCCACACCAAATTTCATCCAAGCATTGCGCGCTCTAATGTTAGAAATATTAATTTGTCGGGTGTTTCGTCAAACCTAGATGTTAATTGGTCATAAAAAAAAAGTCATTGTCATAGTCATAGTCATTGGTACGTCATTGTCTCCTCAGTAGCTAATTGTGAAAACAAGTGGATCCAATTTTTAATGTCGTAGTTATCTAATGTAGTAATCTAACGTAGTTAATATCGTATTATAAGTAATTATCTTAGCGGCCTAAATACTTACTGCGCAATTTACTTCAATTTTTAGTTTAATTTTAATTGCTTTCTGGAGTAATTATTTTTTACATTGTAATTTTAATTAATCAAATCAACAATGTTTTATTAACTATATAATAATTTATACATACTATGTAATGTCTCCAACCAAACTATCACTAGTGTACACGACATACATTATCTATCCATGTACCTCCTACCTACAAACCTACATACTTTCGTTTTACAGTACAAAACGTACCTTACGCGATATGTATCGAATTAAAATTAGCACTAACTCTTACACAACACGCACTAGATAATTGTGTATCTGCCTATTTTCCTTTCTACATACTGTAGGGCCTACCTTGTACAATATGTTGTAACTAAAACTATCACTTTATTTTGTTACGCATTAGATAAATTTATTTTATTATTTTATTTTTATTTTATGAGGCATTGGATATATGGTGGTGGTATATACTGGTGACATGTTAATACTCTTGCCAATCTTCAATCACTGCTTGCAATATTATTGTCCGTGACCATAATTAGGTCCCCTTTCTTCAAGTCCTTCTGTTCCTCTCGCCACTTTTTTCTTCCATTTAGCGTTGGTAGATATTCCCTTATCCACCTTTCCCACAATTCTGTTGTCATAGCGTTTGCTACTTTCCATGTCCGTTTTGAGAGGTAGTCATCCTTATACAGTATGTGCTGGTGTTATCGGTTCCAACGAATCCGGATCATCATTTAGTGGGCATAGCGGTCTACTATTTATTATTCCCTCGCACTTCGCCAGTGCAGTCCTTAAGATGTCCTCTGTCACGACGCGGTCGACTAATAGCGCCTTCATCGCTCGCTTCACGCTCCCTACTAGCCTCTCTAAGAATCATGTGGTGTGCGGCGCATTTGACGTCCGCATTGACCACTCTTTTTCGTGTTTTCTTACCGAAGACTCCACGTGTTTTTGATTATATTATTCCGCTGCTTCCCTTAATTCCCTTTCAGCTCCCACAAAGTTCGTTCCATTATCCGAGTATAACTTTTTATTACTCCTCCTCTTCTGGTTGTGAAACGTTCGAGCGCATTATGTGTCTGTCGTTCTGTTGTGTTCAATTTTTAACGTTAATACCTCAGCCAAATGTTAATGAAATCTATCCAAACTTGGAACACATGTAGTCTGGAAAAAGTTTATAAATTTTCCAAGTTAAATTTCCGTGTGGCCTTATAATAGCAGTTAATAAGTTAATTAAGTTGATTAGGGTAAAAACAGCATTTTCAAACTGCCTCTTAAAGGATATTAATTATTTTCTAGTATAAGATTTAAATAATTATACTTAAAAATTATACAACTGTATTCCCCATACCCCATTCCATTATAGTTTTTAATTAGTTCAAGAGATTTGCTTTAAGGAATGTGATTTTAATTGATCTAAACGTAACTTAATGAACTAAACGTAATGCCCCTTCTCCAGTTATTTTCTCCCTCCTTTCGTTGGAATACTTGCAATAGCAAGCATGCCTAGCCTAGCTTGGAAGGGGAACCAGTCCAACCACACCTCACCTCAACTCAAAGGCAGCTTTGTAATAAGCCAGACTAATAAGCCAGCTTGGTTATTGTGTTTAGCTTACAAAATGATTGGCCGAGTACTTAATCATGATTCTTCAGAATAATTAACTACATAATGACATAATAAATTAATATCTCAGTATCAATACTATCGGCATAAGGTTAGTTTTATATTTCTTACAAATTGGGTGGCCTCCACGCCTAAAAATTTAATATATTACTTTATGAGTTTAACATGTAATGAGTTTATTGATTTCTTTGTTGGTCTGCCTTTCATCAATCCTGTGTGCGCCTTTGGGTTGGGTTGGTGCAGATAGGGAGGGAGGTTAAGGGGGGGGGGGGGGGGGGGGGCTTTTCCCTCTCTTTGATTTACTGGTGTTTGGTTAAATTTCTTCGATACCGAGTTTACGATACAGTAAAATCGCTCAATATTAATCTGTATCTCATAACTGGGCCTCGTGCTGCGTGAAGGGCCGACGGACGTGTTTTTTTTGTTGATCTGTTATGTTCCAACTTTAAACGTTACTAACTCCGCCACTCCTCGATGAAATCTAACTAAACTTGGTACACATTTTGTTTGGCAAAAGTTTAGAAATTTAAATAAAGGAAGATAAATTCAGTTAATTAGTAGATTTAGGGTAAAAACAGCATTTTCAACCAGCCTTTTAATGGAAATTAATTATTTTATAGTATAAGATATAAATAATTCTACTTAAAAAATATACAGCTGTTATCCCCATACCCCATTCCATGGTAGTTTTTAATTAGTTCAAGTGATTTGCTTTAATAAATGTGTTTATAATTGATCTAAACATAATTAAGTTATCAAAATGCATTCCTTCACTCTACTTCCAACTCCATCATTCCTTGGCATGCTTGCTATTGCCTATTAGTTGGGAACCAGTACAATCTTCTCACAACTACTTGGCAACGGGTAATTACATCTATAGGACATAGGCAGGCACTACTAGTGTAAGGTGTGAGACTACCAATAAGCAAGCTTGCTTTATCTCGCAAAATGTTTGCCTGGGTATTTAATCGTGATTTTTTAGAATAATTAGCTGCTACATTATTTCGTTGAGGTGTTGACATGATAAATTAATATTTCAGTATCTATACTAACGGCATAAGGTAAGTTTTAATATTTCTTACAGATTGGGTCACCTCTATGCCAAAATTTAAAATTTAATTTCCCGTTGCCGTTACAATCACAAATCCTCTGTGCGCTTTTGGGTTGGGGTGGTGCAGATTAAGAGGGGGGTTGAATGGGGGACTTTCCTCTCTTCTTTAATTTATTCTTATTCTGTTATTGGCGGTTTGGTTAAATTTCTTAAATACCGATTGTGGGGTAGAATTGCTCAATTTTAATCTGTATCTGATAACTGAACCTCGTGCTGCACGAAGGCCCCACGAACGTGTAAGAGTCCCTCTAGAGATATAATTAAAGATTAGCAATGGGATTATGTCGCCCGAATACGAAAAAATCTGCAACCATTCAATATATTATTATTATTATATTGCACAAATAAATACCACATACCAAACTATAAAGAGAAAGGGTAGCATATTACTTAAGGGCCTGACTTTTTTTCATCATTTTTTTTAATGTGTTATCCGATGTAAAATGTTATGGTGATTCCGAATCTGGAATCAGTTTTTCGATAAGTTGTTTTGTTCTCGAGTTATGGCAACGTTTGTAATTTTCGACAAATTTTTAATTTTGGTGTCACAGCACCACATTTGACACCAAAAAAGACCATTAAACACCCAGAAATGTCGAAATATTTTGCCATTTTCGGAATCAGAGCCGAGAAGATCATTATTGAAAAATTTTAAAAAAATCTCACTTTTGGTGCCTGTTTGGTCAGTTGTAATCAGGAGGAAATTTAAAACACATTTTTCTCGGTTTATCATTTTTTTCCTACTAGTTAGGTAATTTTTAACCTAATTTAATTCTGTTTGCGTTTTTTCGAAGATCCTGGTGTCGCCAACAAACGATACAACACCAGATTTATTTTTTTTTAATTATATCAAAAGTTACAGCATTTAAAATATCAAAATATGCTAAAAATTCGAGTATTTTCAAAATTCGGATATTTTTAGCATAATTTTGATATTTTAAATGCTGTAACTTTTGATATAATTAAAAAAAATAAGTCTGGTAGTATCGTTTGTTGGCGACACCAGGAGCTTCGAAAAAACCCAAACAGAATTAAAATCGGTTAAAAATTACAGAACTAGTAGGGAATTATGTGAAAAAAATGATAAACCGAGAAAAACGTGTTTTAAATTTCCTCCTGATTACAACTGACCAAACATGCACTAAAAGTGAGATTTTTCTTAAATTTTTCAAAAATGATATTTTTTATGGTTTTGATACCCACAGGCTAATTTTCGGTGCTGATTGCGAAAATGGGAAAAAATTTCTACATTTCTGGATGTTTGACGGTCTTTTTTGGTGTCAAATAAGGTGCTGCACCAAAATTGAAAATTTTCAAATTTTGGATGAAAATTACAAAAGTTGCCATAACTCGAGAACAAAACAACTTATCGAAAAACTGATTTCAGATTTGGAATCACCACAAAAATTTACATCGGAAAACACATTTAAAAAAATCTGATGAAAAAAAACAAGGGGTAAACCCCCCTTAAGGGCACGCAAAATGACTAAAATCAAAAGTGAACAAAGAAGGAAATTCAATATATATAATAGTAATGCAACCGAAATACAATTAATAACAAATAAATAAAACAGAAAATAAATAAAACAGAAAATGAATCAAACAGATAATACTTTATCCTTAAATTGGTAATTTTTCGCTCGAATATACCCCAAAATCGGGAGAAAAAGGAGTACTTTTTTCCCTAGGAAAAATAAGTAATCCATATAATGGCATTCATTTTACTTTTTTCCCGGCGAAAAAATGTAAAATATAATTATTTATTGCATGGGAAAAAAAGTAGAAAAAACGTCTAAGAGTTTAGAAAAAGTTTTTTTCCCATGTAATACGTAATTTCATTCTTAAATTTGTAATTTTTTGTTGCTCAATTATTTAATAAAATATAGAGCGATATAGTGATGCAAAATAAATTGAACTGTACATAGAATTTTATTCTATTGCTTCCATAGTTACTGCAATTCAAATTATTGTACTCTTCAACCCCTGATGCTGCTTTACTCAATGGATATTGAGTTCCGTTTTGGAGTTCGCCTTTCAGACACTAAAGTTGCAATTACTTTGAGTGTGTGAATGGATTTTGCTCAAATTACTTGCAAACCTTTTCTACTTCGATATTCTAACAACACAGGTAATACAATTGAAGAAATTCAACCAAAAATATTTCCACATTTTATTAGACTTTTTCCGCAAGGAAAATAAGTATGGGTTACATTTTTCCTTAGGTAAAAATGTACTCATATTTTATGGTATATTCGGTGGAAAAAGTAACAATATTAGAATAAAATTGTTTGGCTCGATATGATAAGAATTGTAGAAATGTAAATGTAAGAAAATTTGAAATCTACATTAGGTCCTTAAAAATTTTTTTGACACATTTTAGTCATTTACTATATAATGTAAGAAAGTTTTCACTGCACGTTATAATTGAACTGTATTGCCTACAATAGGCCCTGGAACATTTAAATTAATCATCATGCAACGAAAAAATCCATAATATGACCTAAAAAACATATTAGATATGTAACCTATTCATAATAGACAGAGCCAAAATAACATCTAATATTATATACACCAACTTGTTACTCCCATATATAACAATTAAGAAAAGTCTTCACTGCACCACATTTCCTATAAATTATTTCATCTGTAGAAATTTCAACCCCAATCACTGATGTTGATGTAATTCGTACGTCATGTTTAGTAATACAGCGCAACCGGTGAAAATAAACAGTGGTTAAATAACTTAATGACTACCAATATCAATAGACTGTATTTACATTTTAAATTTCAATTAATTCCAAAGTCAAATTTGTTAGGGTAAATCAAAAGTGCCATATCTAACCCAAATTGAAGCCAAAGATATGTTTCAAGTTTCATGCCATTAAGAAATATACCAAAAAATGGGAAGTTATTCAGAAAAATTTTAATACATTAGGAGACGTGACGTAACTATTACGTATGGGGCTACAGCTACACTCGGTTGGCATGTCATGATAATAACATCTAAACAATAAACAACTAATTTAATAAGTAACATATTATAAAATAAAGTACTTACTTAGGCTATATAAAACAGTAGCTTAGTGCTCGAAAATCTGAGACAAAATGTGAATAAATGTACAAAAAGAATACAAATAGAAATACATCGAATAAAGTTTCTGCTGAGCGAATATTGTGAGACTTATACTTAAAAAAAACCTGTCGTACTGTTATTACTTCAACTTATATCACCTTAACGCCATTACCACCTTCATTCACACTTATACGACGCGTCGTGTCCCGTAAAACTCACGATAAGTCCAGCTCAAACGGTTATGTCTGCAGTTGGGGTGATAAAGCAGGAAATGTGGGAGTTAGGAGAGCAATCTTCGTAGGATTTAACTAAACTCTCGAGCGCTTTAAACAGATAATGGTAGTCGCCTTTGTTGTTGAATATGTTGGGTCGTTTCATGTAGTAAAGTTTAACGGTCTGGTACACGTCAACCGAACCGGTTTTATCGAGCTGTTGTTTAAGCGTTGTCAACGCGCAGAAAGTGCCGCCCTGGATAGAACCGAAGCGATCGACCACAGTGATAGGGCCGTCGTAATTCTCGTGCCATTGTAGCAGCGTGTTAACCAATTGGAAGGAGTTGATAACAGGTACCAACCCATCCGGCCAATGGGAACACTGGAACAATCGAACTTCTAGAACGTAATCATCTTGGGTCGATTCCAGAATAAAATCTCGCACTGTAAGGTCAGCTTGCTGCTCTTCCAAAGCTAAACTAACTGTGAAACTTCCGCATTCCATTTTAGACTCGGCTTTTGGCCAGAATATCGGTTCCTCGTCATCTGCATTCCGAGCGGAACCAACCGAACTCAACAGAACAATCGTCTGCGAATTTTGATCCCAAATCATCTGCCAGAAATCGTTGATGGTTGTGGCGAGGGGATGCTGGGTGAGGATGAACCCGGTGACGCTCGAGTGTCCCTGCAGGAAGGTCGCGTTGATGTAATCGGAGCCTTCGACCCCGGGTTTGGGCGTCACGGAGACCCGATAGCGGTCGGTGGGGAGCAAATCGGGGTTGCGGTTCTTCGACTTGTTGCAGGGTTTCCTCGCGGCCTGGGCGTCGTACTCGGTGGCCTCGTGCAGTTGGATCTGCATGAACTGGCGCTCGAGTGGCGTCATCCCGGTCCCTTTACTCGGCTGCAGCAGGTAGCGGCAGTGCGCCGAGAGCTCCGCAACCGGGATCTCCGTGTCCCCGGATTCGATAAACTCGAGGAGGGCGTCGTGGATGAATATGTACTGCTCCTCGGTCTGCACGCTGAAGGTGCGCTGCGAACGGATGTGCCGCAGGAAGCCGAGCACGTTGACGGACCTCCGTTGCTGCAGCATCCGCAGCATCGCGTCGATGACGATGTAGGTGCCTGTGCGGCCCACCCCCGCGGAGCAGTGGACCACCACGGGGCCCGAGTTGCCCCCCGCGGCCGCCATGGACCGGCGGATGAAGGTGAGAACCGGCAGTGCGAACGCCGGCGTCCCGTGGTCCGGCCACTGCGTGTAGTGCCATTGGGTCACCGACTTCTCGTAATTGGGCGCCCCCTGACGGCCGACTCGACGAGATTTTGTCGAAGTGTCGCGGATGAAGAATGTGCGAACCGTGTAGTTGGCCATCACCTGGTTGTCGCGGAAGGTTACCTGTAAGTAAGTAAATATACATTAAATCGACTATGCATGCATATCACTCAGCGCGATGAATGCTTACCCAAATTTTCATACTTAATACTGACAATGCCTTTGTGACAATACACTATATCACCGACTCTTTACAAGCCCCACAAATATCGGTAACCGAGACAGCGACCACTGCTACTCAGTACTCTTCCATGGATATCTTACATGGAAATGGAAGATATCCATATCTTCCATGGCTGACCACAGCTACTCTTCCATAGATATTAAGATAAGGCACCGTCTGCCTGCATACAAGGTCCCATTTCTTAGCTATATAGAGAAGGGTTGTTAGAACACCACGCACTACGCCTTTGTGGGGAAGTCGAGGATGAAGAACACCGAATTTTCCATGAAGAATACCTAGTTTTCCAAATACACTATATTTAATTTGTACGCCCCCCCCCCCCCCCCACACACACTATATTTACCTGTATGCTCCCCCCCCCCCACACACTATATTTACCTGTATGCTCCTCTCCACACACTATATTTACCTGTTTGCTCCCCTCTCACACACTATATTTACCTGTATGCTCCCCTTCCACACACTGTATTTACCTGTATGCTCCCCTCCCACACACTATATTTACATGTACGCTCCCCTCCATACACTATATTTACCTGTATGCTCCTCTCCCACACACTATATTTACCTGTATGCTCCCCTGCCATACAATATATTTACCTGTATGCTCCCCTCCCATACAATTTATATACGTGTATACTCCCCTCCCACACACTATATTTACATGTACGCTCCCCTCCATACACTATATTTACCTGTATACTCCTCTCCCACACACTATATTTACCTCTGTACGCTCCCCTCCCACACACTATATTTACCTGTATGCTCCCCTTCCACACACTATATTTACCTGTATGCTCCCCTCCCACACACTATATTTACCTGTATGCTCCCCTCACACACACTATATTTACCTGTATGCTCCCCTCCCACACACTATATTTACCTGTATGCTCCCCTTCCACACACTATATTTACCTGTATGCTCCCCTCCCACACACTATATTTACCTGTATGCTCCCCTCCCACACACTATATTTACCTGTATGCTCCCCTCCCACACACTATATTTACCTGTATGCTCCCCTCACACACACTATATTGACCTGTATGCTCCCCTTCCACACACTGCATTTACCTGTATGCTCCCCTTCCACACATTATATTTACCTGTATGATCCCCTCCCACACACTATATTTACCTGTATGCTCCCCTTCCACACACTATATTTACGTGTATGCTCCCCTCCCATACAATATATTTACCTGTATGCTCCCCTTCCACACACTATATTTACCTGTATGCTCCCCTTCCACACACTATATTTACGTGTATGCTCCCCTCCCATACAATATATTTACCTGTATGCTCCCCTTCCACACACTATATTTACCTGTATGCTCCCCTTCCACACATTATATTTACCTGTATGATCCCCTCCCACACACTATATTTACCTGTATGCTCCCCTTCCACACACTATATTTACGTGTATGCTCCCCTCCCATACAATATATTTACCTGTATGCTCCCCTCCCACACACTATATTTACCTGTATGCTCCCCTCCCACACACTATATTTACCTGTATGCTCCCCTCCCACACACTATATTTACCTGTATGCTCCCCTCACACACACTATATTGACCTGTATGCTCCCCTTCCACACACTGCATTTACCTGTATGCTCCCCTCCCATACAATATATTTACCTGTATGCTCCCCTCCCACACACTATATTTACCTGTATGCTCCCCTCCCACACACTATATTTACCTGTATGCTCCCCTCCCACACACTATATTTACCTGTATGCTCCCCTCACACACACTATATTGACCTGTATGCTCCCCTTCCACACACTGCATTTACCTGTATGCTCCCCTTCCACACACTGCATTTACCTGTATGCTCCCCTTCCACACATTATATTTACCTGTATGATCCCCTCCCACACACTATATTTACCTGTATGCTCCCCTTCCACACACTATATTTACGTGTATGCTCCCCTCCCATACAATATATTTACCTGTATGCTCCCCTCCCACACACTATATTTACCTGTATGCTCCCCTCCCACACACTATATTTACCTGTATGCTCCCCTCCCACACACTATATTTACCTGTATGCTCCCCTCACACACACTATATTGACCTGTATGCTCCCCTTCCACACACTGCATTTACCTGTATGCTCCCCTTCCACACATTATATTTACCTGTATGATCCCCTCCCACACATTATATTTACCTGTATGCTCCCCTCCCACACACTATATTTACCTGTATACTCCCCTCCCACACACTATATTTACCTGTATGCTCCCCTTCCACACATTATATTTACCTGTATGATCCCCTCCCACACACTATATTTACCTGTTTGCTCCCCTCTCACACACTATATTTACCTGTATGCTCCCCTCCCACACACTATATTTACCTCTGTACGCTCCCCTCCCACACACTATATTTACCTGTATGCTCTCCTTCCACACATTATATTTACCTGTATGCTCCCCTCCCACACACTATATTTATATGTATGCTCCCCTCCATACACTATATTTACCTGTATACTCCCCTCCCACACACTATATTTACCTGTATGCTCCCCTTCCACACACTGCATTTACCTGTATGCACCCCTCCCACACACTATATTTACCTGTATGCTCCCCTCCATACACTATATTTACCTGTATGCTCCCCTGCCATGACACTATATTTACCTGTATGCTCCCCTCCATACACTATATTTACCTGTGTATACTCCCCTCCCACACACTATATTGACCTGTATGCTCCCCTTCCACACACTGCATTTACCTGTATGCTCCCCTTCCACACATTATATTTACCTGTTTGCTCCCCTTCCACACATTATATTTACCTGTATGCTCCCCTCCCACACACTATATTTACCTGTATGCTCCCCTCCCACACACTATATTTACCTGTATGCTCCCCTTCCACACACTATATTTACCTGCATGCTCCCCTTCCACACACTGTATTTACCTGTATGATCCCCTCCCATACAATATATTTACCTGTATGCTCCCCTCACATACAATATATTTACCTGTATACTCCCCTCCCACACACTATATTTACCTGTATGCTCCCCTTCCACACAATATATATATTTACCTGCATGCTCCCCTCCCACACACTATATTTACCTGTATGCTCCCCTCCATACACTATATTTACCTGTATGCTCCCCTGCCATGACACTATATTTACCTGTATGCTCCCCTCCATACACTATATTTACCTGTATACTCCCCTCCCACACACTATATTGACCTGTATGCTCCCCTTCCACACACTGCATTTACCTGTATGCTCCCCTTCCACACATTATATTTACCTGTCCTGTATGCTCCCCTTCCACATATTATATTTACCTGTATGCTCCCCTTCCACACACTGTATTTACCTGTATGATCCCCTCCCATACAATAGATTTACCTGTATGCTCCCCTCACATACAATATATTTACCTGTATACTCCCCTCCCACACACTATATTTACCTGTATGCTCCCCTTCCACACAATATATATATTTACCTGCATGCTCCCCTCCCACACACTATATTTACCTGTATGCTCCCCTCCATACACTATATTTACCTGTATGCTCCCCTGCCATGACACTATATTTACCTGTATGCTCCCCTCCATACACTATATTTACCTGTATACTCCCCTCCCACACACTATATTGACCTGTATGCTCCCCTTCCACACACTGCATTTACCTGTATGCTCCCCTTCCACACATTATATTTACCTGTATGCTCCCCTTCCACATATTATATTTACCTGTATGCTCCCCTTCCACACACTGCATTTACCTGTATGCTCCCCTTCCACACACTGTATTTACCTGTATGATCCCCTCCGGTTATATTGAAAAATATCGAGACATGAAAAATAACGATAATATCGAGAGTTCAAAAAATATCGAGAGTAAAAATATCGAGGGTAAAAATATCGAGAGTAAAAATACCGAGTGTTGAAAAATATCGAGAGTAAAAATATCGAGAGTAAAAATGTCGAGTGTTGAAAAATATCGAGAGTAAAAATATCGAGTGTTGAAAAATATCGAGAGTAAAAATATCGAGAGTAAAAATATCGAGAGTAAAAATATCGAGAGTAACAATATCGAGAGTCAAAATATCGAGTGTTGAAAAATATCGAGAGTAAAAATATCGAGTGTTGAAAAATATCGAGAGTAAAAATATCGAGTATTGAAAAATATCGAGAGTAAAAATATCGAGTGTTGAAAAATATCGAGAGTAAAAATATCGAGTGTTGGAAAATATCAAGTGTTGAAAAATATCGAGAGTAAAAATATCGAGAGTAAAAATATCGAGTGTTGAAAAATATCGAGAGTAAAAATATCGATAGTAACATTTTTTTTAAATAAGGGTTGTATGATAATTTTGTTTACTAAAAATGTTCTAGAACAACAATATTTATCAACATTTGGTAGCTTATACGTGTTCTAATATAATATTTAACCAATATTTATAATATTTATCAACATTTGGTAGCTTATACGTGTTCTAATATAATATTTAACAATATTTATAATATTTATCAAAATTCATAGCTAGCACTTCTTTTATAATATTTATTAAAAAAATAGCAAAAACTAGCTAGTATAATAAATCTGGTAAATGGGTACCCAAGGTGTATTACATAATGCCATTCACTTGCACTTGCACTGTTGTAACCCATGCACTGCAATATTGTTCCATAATTCTAAATAAAATGCTCAAGCAAAATGCAATATTTTTACTCTCGATATTTTTCAACACTCGATATTTTTACTCTCGATATTTTTCAACACTCGATATTTTCAACACTCGTTATTTTTACTCTCGATATTTTTCAACACTCGATATTTTTACTCTCGATATTTTTACTCTCGATATTTTTCAACACTCGATATTTTTACTCTCGATATTTTTCAACACTCGATATTTTTCAACACTCGATATTTTTACTCTCGATGTTTTTCAACACTCGATATTTTTACTCTCGATATTTTTCAACACTCGATATTTTTATTTTCGATATTTTTCATCTCGCGTTATTTTTACTCTCGATATTTTTTAATAACGTTAATTTTCAACACTCGTTATTTTTACTCTCGATATTTTTACTCTCGTTATTTTTACTCTCGATATTTTTCAAGTCTCGATATTTTTCACCATTACCTCCCCTCCCATACAATATATTTACCTGTATGCTCCCCTCCCACACATTATATTTACCTGTATGCTCCCCTTCCACACACTATATTTACCTGCATGCTCCCCTTCCACACACTGTATTTACCTGTATGATCCCCTCCCACACACTATATTTACCTGTATGCTCCCCTCCATACACTATATTTACCTGTATGCTACTCTCCCACACACTATATTTACCTGTATGCTCCCCTTCCACACACTGTATTTACCTGTATGATACCCTCCCATACAATATATTTACCTGTATGCTCCCCTCCCACACATTATATTTACCTGTATGCTCCCCTCCCACACACTATATTTACCTGTATGCTCCCCTCCCACACACTATATTTACCTGTATGCTCCCCTTCCACACACTGTATTTACCTGTATGATACCCACCCATACAATATATTTACCTGTATGCTCCCCTCCCACACACTATATTTACCTGCATGCTCCCCTCCCACACACTATATTTACCTGTATGCTCCCCTCCCACACACTATATTTACCTGTATGCTCCCCTCCATACACTATATTTACCTGTATGCTCCTCTCCCACACACTATATTTACCTGTATGCTCCCCTTCCACACACTGTATTTACCTGTATGATACCCTCCCATACAATATATTTACCTGTATGCTCCCCACCCACACATTATATTTACCTGTATGCTCCCCTTCCACACACTATATTTACCTGCATGCTCCCCTTCCACACACTGTATTTACCTGTATGATCCCCTTCCACACACTATATTTACATGTATGCTCCCCTCCCATACAATATATTTACCTGTATGCTCCCCTCCCACACACTATATTTACCTGTATGCTCCCCTCCCACACACTATATTTACCTGTATGATCCCCTCCCATACAATATATTTACCTGTATGCTCCCCTCCCACACATTATATTTACCTGTATGCTCCCCTTCCACACACTATATTTACCTGCATGCTCCCCCTCCCACACACTATATTTACCTTTATGCTCCCCTCCCACACACTATATTTACCTGTATGCTCCCCTCCCACACACTATATTTACCTGTATGCTCCCCTCCCACACACTATATTTACCTGTATGCTCCCCTCCCACACATTATATTTACTTGTATGCTCCCCTTCCACACACTATATTTACCTGCATGCTCCCCTCCCACACACTATATTTACCTGTATGCTCCCCTCCCACACACTATATTTACTTGTATGCTCCCCTTCCACACACTATATTTACCTGCATGCTCCCCTCCCACACACTATATTTACCTGTATGCTCCCCTCCCACACACTATATTTACCTGTATGCTCCCCTCCCACACACTATATTTACCTGTATGCTCCCCTCCCACACACTATATTTACCTGTATGCTCCCCTCCCACACACTATATTTACCTGTATGCTCCCCTCCCACACACTATATTGACCTGTATGCTCCCCTTCCACACACTGTATTTACCTGTATGCTCCCCTCCCACACACTATATTTACCTGTATGCTCCCCTCCCACACACTATATTTACCTGTATGCCCCCCTTCCACACACTGTATTTACCTGTGTGATCCCCTCCCATACAATATATTTACCTGTATGCTCCCCTCCCACACATTATATTTACCTGTATGCTCCACTTCCACACACTATATTTACCTGCATGCTCCCCTCCCACACACTATATTTATTTGTATGCTCCCCTCCATACACTATATTTACCTGTATACTCCCCTCCCACACACTATATTTACCTGTATGCTCCCCTTCCACACACTGCATTTACCTGTATCCCCCCCCCCATACACTATATTTACCTGCATGCTCCCCTCTCCCACACACTATGTTTACCTGTATGCTCCCCTGCCATACACTATATTTACCTGTATGCTCCCCTCCATACACTATATTTACCTGTATGCTCCCCTCCCAGACTATATTTACCTGTATACTCCCGTACTGCTCGACTCCCTCATTAGGCCAGTACTGATCGCACTTCCTCCGACCTCGCTCAACCAAATTCGTTATCATAACGATAACCTGACAGTTTTGATCGTAAACCATCCGCCAGAAGGCCGCCATCGTGCTCTTTAGGGGTCCCTGTGTGGCGATAAACCCCCGAGACTTGTGGTAGCCATCGACGTAGTTGGCGTTGATGTAATCCTCCCCGCCGCCCTGCAGCAGCACGCGGGTGTTATCGAAAGCGACGACGTTGATGTAACGGTTCTTGAGTTTGTTCTCTGGCCTCAGACTGGCCTCCCAGGTGATCTCGGAGTGCGAGCAGTGCTGCAGACTTTCGTACTCCATGGAGAAGCCGTGGTCACTATCCGCGTGGAGCAGGATCACGTGTTGCCGGAAGGCGTTCACCTGCAGTTCATCCTTGGATAACTCCTGCTGCAACTCCACGACGCTCAACTTCTGCTGCTGCAGTTCTAAGACAATATTAGCGGACTCCTTGGAAGCGGCGTTGGTGTACTGCACGATGTAGACCTGCCGGCGGTGCCAATAGAAAACAGCGAAAACCGACAGACCCACGAATATTATAATAGGGACGACGATACATGCGATCAACCAACCGGGGGTGCTGGATGCGTGTACCAGTTCGAGGAGAGTGTCCGGGGTAGATGCGACGGTCGCCGTGGGTCTCCAGTCGTAATGACCCCCGTGGGTGCCGCAGGAACCGTTCGGGGGTCCTTTAAACGAGACCTCCACCCTCGGGGTCAGCTGTCCTTTGAGTTCTTTGGTTTTAACTAAGACGGAGAACATGACACCACGAACGCGTACCTCGTAGACGCAGGGCCCGCTCGTGTTCTTTATAACGAACTGCGTCTCGTTGGCCACAGTTCGGTCCACCACCTCGTGGTTGTGGACGTTTTTCGCTTTGTGAAGGACCTCGTAGTAATCCATATCTTTAGTCTGCGGTGGTTTCTTCCAGGAGACCAGGATGGTGTGTTTGTCCGGATTGGGGACGGCCTTCATCTCTAGTGGAGCGGAAGGCGCCGCTATATCCGTTCGAGTTAAACAGAATCCCATGCCGCCCTCTCCCGTCTCGGTGTACCCATTCACATTGAAGGTGTATTCGGTATCGCTCTGCAACCCCCGCACTTGGTACTGGTGCGTAAACGCGCTGTTTACTACGATCGGGTTCTCCATCACCGAATTGGGTTTGGGACTCGAGCGGATTTTGTATCCCATTAGGACGCCGTTGGTCTCGGCGATGGGCTCCCAATGAACAATGACCGACGAGTTGGTCCTATCCGATACGTAGCAGGTGGGAGCGAGGGGGTAGCCCTCCAGCGTACGGAGATCGAGATGTTTAGAAGGATCGGAAGGGCCGGCGTTGTTATTAGCTTGGATGGTTACCATATACCGGGTGTACGGCTTCAACGTGACAATAACAGTCGATATCTCGACCACATCCTCAGAGGAGTTGCTAGTGGATTGATTATAAACCACTTCTACCCTCTCGCTGTGAGACTTTATCGACGGCTCCTCGGTTTGGTAGTAAATAACGATGAACTTGGAGACGACGACTTCCGGGAGATTCGCCGTTGTCTCGAAGGAATACTTCCAGCTGATCGTCGCGTTCTCCATTCCCGCCTTCACTACCGTGACGTCATACGGGCGTCTGTTGCCCAGCGGGTAGTTGTTGGTCGTCTCCTCGATGGGATTACTCATCTCGCCGGGGCCGAGTTCATTTATTGGTAGAACGCGGAACATATAGGTGGTGGAGGGTTGGAGAGAATCCACGACGACGTATGGAGAGTCAGTCTCAACGTTAGAATCCTCACCAACAACCAGATCAGTGTAATTGTAAAATACCCTAAACAATAACGCTTTGCTTGCAAGATCTTTCTCATTGGCAGGGTCCCACTTTAGGGAGACTGAGCGAGAAGTTATTTGAGTCCTAGCTAAGTTGAGGGGTTTCCCTGGGACTTGTGTTTGCACTTGTATATGAACAGCTGTCGTTTTGTGGGTATCCCCGTCCCACTCAATACTGCACGTGTACAAGGCCGTATCCGACCCTTTTAATTCTTTTATTCTGAATATGCTGCCGCCCTGGGAAATCTCCAAACGAGAATCATTGGAGGTTCCGATATTGTAGAAACTACTATACCACGATGCCAACTCTTCACGTTCATCGGAATAATCTTGCCACGCTATTTTGGAATCGTTCTTCCACCAAATAACGGTTTTATTGGCTAATATATTGTGCACATTCTGAGCGGCGGCGCAATGTAGTGTGCAAGGGCCATCAACAGCACAAAATTCACGCAGTGGTGAGAATGGATATATTTTATCCAGGTGAATAATCAGTAGCAGCAGTATCGTAACTAATCCCATACTTGAAGATAAAACGTTTATGAAATATGTACAACACCATATCACACTCCCATCATTCAGTAATTAGCCCCAATCACAAAAATTGTTAATTTGTCATATTAGCGTCAATCCATAATAATACGGAAAAAGCAACTGGCTGACAGGTAATAGAAAGATTGAATAACACTTAGGCCTAATTGTGAAATATATACACTTATAAATTTGGTACCGGTACAGGAACAGCTGTGTGTTTCGCTATAATCTCTAAAACCTGGTAAACATAAAATAAATTGTACTTCAGCCAACCACACTGCCACAGATCAGAATGAAATAGGACTAATTATTTAGGCCTACATTTTCATATTGGACGCTTAAGGGGACCGGACCATTAATTACAACCCCAAATCTATTTTTATTTATTTATAAAGCAAATTCTGAAATTTGAACATACCGGTAATGATATGTGATCTGATCCAGAACACGTCGATTATGTAAATACCTGTATAACATCTGAACATACTGACATATGAACATCTGTATGTAGACAGGTAGATGTAGATGATCATTTATTATTTATTATTATATCATTTATTAACCAAACTGCCAACAGTTTTGTTGTCTGCAAAATGGGATCATATCGAGTAAATCACATACTGCATTGCATACCGCAGTACTGTTGTAACTGTACGTATGTACGCAGATGACATTTGTTTGATTTGTACATGAATTTATGGTTTACAAAATTAACTTAACACCGCTGATAAATTTTCTAACTGTGATTCTATGCTTTTCAATGTTAAAAAAACGAAACGTGGGTGAATGTAGATACAGGACAGCATGACGGAACGTAATCAAGATCGAATGTAACATAGTTATTACATATCGAACGTAACCGCAATTATGTTACATTGGATCCTATACTGCTATAGGGCCTAACTGCAGAACTGCCTCACTAGGTACCGTAATTCGGGGTGACTTGATACAGTTTTTGCCTTTAACTGTGAATATCTTCTGAAGTTTTTATCCTACACAGATGGAATAAAAAGAAAATTTTATAGTCGGGATGAGTAGGCCTACTACACCACTAGGCTAAAGCACTATTTCAGGTGCTTAGTCTAGTGGTGTTTTTTTTTCGTAAAAACCAGCTGTATCAAGTCACCCCACATAACGGGGTGACTTGATACACAAGCCAATTTTCCGCAATAATACCACTCTGTCTGTCTGTGAATGAGTTTGGATCATGTTGTAGGCTGTGGGGGTGACTTGATACATCTTGGAAATTTAAAAAAAAGAACGAAGTCCCCACCTAACGGGGATATAAAATTATGGCTAAAATTAAAAATAACTCAATTTTTTATGGCAAAATATTTCATATTTAACAAGTTAAATTGCACTTTAAAAACGAAAAAGACCTTCATTGTATAGTGACATCCTGACACCAGTAAGTAAGACAATACATTTTAGAAAAAACTGGAAACTAAAACAAAGATAAAATATTTTAGAAAATTTAACATATAACAATATTTAACAAGTTAAATTGAAGTTTAACGGTATGACTAATTACCCAAACGCACCCAATCGGCACCCAAACGCACCCAAACGCACCCAATCGGCACCCAAACGGCACCCAATGGTACCCAAACGGCATTAAAATTGAACTGCCGGATGAAAATTACCCTCCTATAGGGTACTCCCTGGCATCCTAAATCAGTTGAGTCAATAGGTAAACGGTGAAATTAACCGGTACCTACCAAATACCAGAATACTGAAATACGGTACCAGCAGATTGGTATGTACAATAGCTTACTGTCTGACTGTAAACAAGCTGGCGTATAAGTATGTTAGAATGCCGTTTGGGTGGCGTTTGGGTATGTTAGAATGCCGTTTGTTTGAGTGGCGTTTGGGTAAGGTAGAATTCCGTTTGGGTGGCGTTTGGGTATGTTATAATGCCGTTTGGGTAGCGTTTGAGTATGTTAGAATGCCGTTTGGGTGGCGTTTGGGTATGTTAGAATGCCGTTTGGGTGGCGTTTGAGTATGTTAGAATGCCGTTTGGGTAGCGTTTGAGTATGTTAGAATGCCGTTTGGGTGGCGTTTGGGTATGTTAGAATGCCGTTTGGGTGGCGTTTGGGTATGTTAGAATGCCGTTTGAGTGGCGTTTGGGTAAGGTAGAATGCCGTTTGGGTATGTTAGAATGCCGTTTGGGTGGCGTTTGGTTATGTTATAATGCCGTTTGGGTGGCGTTTGGGTATGTTAGAATGCCGTTTGGGTGGCGTTTGGGTATGTTAGAATGCCGTTTGGGTGGCGTTTGGGTATGTTAGAATGCCGTTTGGGTGGCGTTTGGGTATGTTAGAATGCCGTTTGGGTATGTTAGAATGCCGTTTGAGTGGCGTTTGGGTAAGGTTGAATGCCGTTTGGGAGGCGTTTGGGTATGTTAGAATGCCGTTTGGGTGGCGTTTGGGTATGTTAGAATACCGTTTGAGTGGCGTTTGGGTAAGGTACAATGCCGTTTGAGTGGCGTTTGGGTATGTTAGCATGCCGTTTGGGTGGCGTTTGGGTATGTTAGAATGCCGTTTGGGTGGCGTTTGGGTATGTTAGAATGCCGTTTGGGTGGCGTTTGGGTATGTTAGAATGCCGTTTGGGTGGCGTTTGTGTATGTTAGAATGCCGTTTGAGTGGCGTTTGGGTAAGGTAGAATGCTGTTTGGGTGGCGTTTGAGTATGTTAGAATGCCGTTTGGGTGGCGATTGGGTATGTTAGAATGCCGTTTGGGTGGAGTTTGGGTATGTTAGAATGCCGTTTGAGTGGCGTTTGGGTAAGGTAGAATGCCGTTTGAGTGGCGTTTGGATATGTTAGAATGCCGTTTGAGTGGCGTTTGGGTAAGGTAGAATGCCGTTTGGGTGGCGATTGGGAATGTTAGAATGCCGTTTGGGTGGATTTTGTGTATGTTAGAATGCCGTTTGAGTGGCGTTTGGGTATGTTAGAATGCCGTTTGAGTGGCGTTTGGGTAAGGTAGAATGCCGTTTGGGTGGCGTTTGGGTATGTTAGAATGCCGTTTGGGTGGCGATTGGGTATGTTAGAATGCCGTTTGGGTGGCGTTTGGGAATATTATAATGCCGTTTGGGTGGCGTTTGGGTATGTTAGAATGCCGTTTGGGTGGCGTTTGTGTATGTTAGAATGCCGTTTGAGTGGCGTTTGGGTATGTTAGAATGCCGTTTGAGTGGTTTGAGTGGCCGTTTCCCTCTCATGATTCTAATTACACCATTTATTGTAGAACTAGGGCCTACAGTAGTTGAAGGCCTACATTATTACTAAAATTGCTTTTATACACCTATTGAGACCACGAGGGTACTAAAAACAACACAATTGACCGGATAGTTTTCGGAACCTTTCGTGTGACAAACAAACAAACAGACAGACAGACACGATTTTCTTACAGTAAGTAAATCTGAAGATTTACAAATAATATTATAATATAATATATTTTATTGTTAAAATTTACAATAATTACCGCTCATTTGATTGGCCCAGCGGTAAATAATATTTGCATTATTTACCTAGGTAAATGGTGATTATTGCTCTTGAATCAGCCAACGTTGTGCTGTAATAAATACTATTCTGGGGCATTTATTTTATTTAATGAGTAGCTACTACTAGTAAAATAGAAATCAAGTAATTAATAATCTTCAGATAAATAATATGTTCCAGAACATTGTGTATTTATTAAATACAATAAATGGCGTGCCCTGCAGGCTGCAACGGATGCAAATACCTGCACTTTTTGAAGGCCCATATCTCAGCTATTTCTCATTGACATTAATAGTTATTTAAAAATTTGGAATCCTTTCAACGACACTTTTCAATTGGTATCAACAAATCACAAGAAAGACGAAGAATAATTTCGGTGCCACTGGTGTAATGTTTAATACTTATTAAACAATAAGATCTTTTAACCCTTTCAGACCCGAATTATGTTCCCATCGTGGTAAAAATTATTTTTGTGTTTTAACAGGTCATTTTAGGTCCCAATAACACAATTTGCTAAAAAAAAAAAAAATTTCGAAACACTCTGTTCCTTTGCCAGCATGGGTCATATATGGGCCCCCGGGTTTCAAAGGGTGTGAGAGAATATTGCAAAGTCATTTTTTACCAATTTAGAATTACCTATATTTTCTGGTATTTTGTGTTTTTTTTCTGATTAAAATTTAAATTGTTATAATAATAAATTATAAGTTTATTTAATAAATTTAAAATTTTATTTAACCCATTTTCAAGTCCAAGTTGAATTTTGTTGCTGATCAATTGTGTGGACCTGCAGGCACAGTATACTACGATGCGCAGTTGTGCTGATAGTCTGCCAGTGTTGTGCATCTCGGTAAGTTATTGATTGTGTAAAAATAACATAACAAAATTACTCAAAATTATATATTTTTTCAACACTCAATTGGCATATTTATATTGACTGCTCCAATATAAAAAAAATCACTAAAGAACAATATAACTAATAAACTGTAGTAATATGAAAATGATTTTTAGAAACATGAAGTCCGGGGAAGATAGCCAAGAACCTCAGTTCCAGCAGGATATTCAGTGAAGGGGATAAGTGGAATACGAAGTGGAATACGTGTAGAGATAGTCCAACTTCCACGAAAAATATTCAAATTCATTCGTAAGTCATATCATATATTCAACAATGATATTCAACAAAACAGTTCCGATCAGGGCGAATACACAAGAACACTAGGCACTTCATGCACTTCACCTGTGTCTTCAATTTACATTGACGACACCGCAACCGACATTTCACATCTACCATTGTGGGAAAATGCGCAATAACATCCTTTCGAATATTCATGGAAGGCTCCCTTAGCGACGGATTGTGGAACCGAGAACGTGCTGAAGCTGGATCAGGGCTTGAAGACGAAACAGGGGTACTGGGAATCGAGCCGAGCGAGCGCGCTGGACTGTCAATTGAGACAGGTGGGGTAGCAGTGCCAGGCCGCCCCCTTTTCCTAGATAGACTCGGTGGTGCCTTATCACATAAGATCAAACTAGAGGCCACAGAAGCAGTGAATCTGAGGAGATCGTATCTCTTTTTAACTGCGATGCCAAGTTGATTACAAGATCGCTTATAGTGAAGCCAAGAATTTACAACAGCGACATTCAGTACCCATAGAAAGACCCTCCTGTACCACTTATCACAGCGATGGTTGCATGTGTATAGTGATCTCAACATATCGAATAAGTCAGTTCCACCCATTGCTTTATTGTACTCTGCAACAATGGCGGGTTGGTCTACTAATATCTTCTTTCGTTCCTTCTTGCACCATCTCTTGACCTGTCCAACTGGAGCAATAGAGACATGCGTAGAAGCAAGTTGTACAACCCTGTTGTCCACCCAGCGCACTATAGCCAACCCACTATTGGCATCAACCTTCGAATCACATGAACCACGGCCACGTTCTTTCAGTTCCTTTTCGGATTCTAATTGACAATCACGAATACGATTTCTATTTAGCGTCCCAATTGAACAAAACCCCATGCTTTTCAACATGACTTGCAATTCAGGGAAATTAAAGTAATTATCGAAATACACTTTAAAGTTCTGTCCTTTGGCAAGGGTCTCTAGTAACTTTAAAACATAGTCACCAGTTTGGAATCCGCAAGAATTATCGACCTCTACATGTCCCTCATATAGGAAAAAATCATGTGTAAACCCAGAACTTGAATTACGAGAGAATACTTTCATCCCCCACTTCTTTGGTTTCTTTGGCAAGTATTGTAATAATACTGTACGACCTTTATACGGAATCATTTGCTCATCCACACACTGAAACTCCTCAGGGGTAAATGTTAAACAAGCCTCCCTTAATTTATTAAGGAGTGGTCGTATTTTTGCTAACCTATCGTAGCCTGGCGCGCTGGAATTAGTTATAATATTATTATTGTCAGCAAAATGTAAATACCGGTTAATATCTAAAAATCGGTTTCTTGACATGATGTCAGAAATGGCTGACACCGTGAAATCTGCATCCCAGTACATACGATAGCGGGGGAGTTTAATTATGCCCATACGAAGTAACAGACCGAGGTATATCTCTATTTCTTCATCAGAAGTTCTGAACTTCGACAAAGACTGGACAGCAAACAAATTCGATTCTACCGAAATCAAGTTAATCATCTCTTCAGTAAAGTAGAGTTTAAAATAATCTATCGGTTCATCTACTTTATCTGGTTTATCTCCTAATGCGCCCTTCCATTGTGGTACACATGGAACCAGCGGTTTGAGGACCCCCATTTTATTTTTCTTCTCCTTCCGCCATTTGAAGGACCCATACTTGGAACTACCAGTACCGGTACTACTTTTACAAGGTTTTGCAGGTTGCTTTTGTGGAGTCGCTTCCATTCCTACTACAACCGGGATATCAAAGCCATGAAACTCCTCCTCGCCTAAGCTACTATCAGAATCACTACTACTCTCAACGAATCCGGGAAAATCTTCACCATCGTCCGAGCAATTATCTGGGTCTGACACATCTGCATCTGGCAAAACAACTAATTGTATTTCACTCACACCTCTGCGGGTTTGGCGATGGATTACGTCGCCATCCATAGGCATTGTAAAGTACTGCCAGGCAGACAGTTATACCTTACGTACTATACAGCTAAACGGCATATAAAGAGCACTAACTGAAACAATCTTTGAAATACTGCATTAGTAGGCATAGGCAGGTAGGTACAAATTGCTAGCCATGTCTGACTGTACAAATTCTAATAACCAGAAATGAAACTATACTACTGTACTATATAAGGCATTGTAAAGTAGCCTACTGCGAAACAGACAGTTAGTACCTTACCTACTATACAGCTAAATTGCATGTAAAGAGCACTAACTGAAACAATCTTCGGAATATTGCATTAGTAGGCAGGTAGGTACAAATTGCTAGCCATGTCTGACTGTACAAATTCTAATAACCAGAAATGAAACTATACTACTGTACTATATAAGGCATTGTAAAGTAGCCTACTGCGAAACAGACAGTTAGTACCTTACCTACTATACAGCTAAACTACATGTAAAGAGCACTAACTGAAACAATTGCATTGGTAGGTACAAATTGAATTGTACATATTCTGGATATTCAACTATCCTCCATACCCCCTTGGAACCCAGGGGCCCATATGTGGGCAACATATAAACACATTCATCATATAAATCCACAGGGACACCAATGTTTTTTATTGGTAAGAATACATAAAGGGGACATGTTAGTGGCTGGCTATATTTTTTTCAACTAATTTACTCCTGATGTCACAATGACAATCGGCGATTTATTACAACCATCTAAAAATCGGAAATCTCTCCGCATAATTCGGCTGCTACCAACGGTGTAACCACCCCTTGCACAGAGGTAAAGTGTTTTTTTGGATGATTAAAGGTCCCTTTAAATTTTAAAAACAAATCTGTTACGAAGTATAACATTGTTGGTGCACAATACCCTCTAGAATTTGCTGACCCATATATGGGCCCAGGGGTCTGAAAGGGTTAAATCGAATCAAATCAAATGTTTTTTTAATTTCTCAATAGATACTGCACAATGGAACTATAACTATACAACGATAAACGCACAATTTATTACATGCAAATATACAGGTTGTCCCACAAAATTTGACACGGTTTGTTTTCAAATAAATCTGCTGCACCTTAATATAATTCGGGATTATTGGTATCATTAGAAAGCTAGAGTGCTAACTTAAAGAAAGAAACTTGTTGGAAACAATTACGTTGCTATGGTAACTCCCTCGGCAGTTCATAATGAATCAACGGTTTTTTTTCGAAAGGTGCATTAATAATTAATTTGAATAATTAAAATACAGTAATTAGGATGATTTTAACAATAAAATTACACATTGTACGATAAATAAAACACGTTATTTACCTTTTCGCCCTTCGATCCGACTTATTTACCTTCCTCGCTTCGCTCGGCCGGTAAATAACAGATTTCGGGACGAACGGTAAATAAAGCATATTTTATTTACCGTACAATAAATAGTTAATATTTTAGCCTATTGCAGTAATAGACTAACCAAATAATTTGTCAAAAAAGTATTTCTACAGTAGTACTGTAGAACAGAAACTATGTAATACTTTAGTAAAAAATACGATACCAAAAATAGAAAAGCAATATTAAGAATAACTATTTATATCACGCTGCATAAAGTACCACTTTATAGGATAACAGTTGGTACTTGAGTATTTATACGTATAATTTTATTCAAAAATTGTAATGTTTATTTTTGAGTGATAAATGTTCATTCATCACCTCGGCACATCGCAGATCGCCCGAAACACAGGAGACGACAACTACAACTGGAATTCCGAACCAACCAACAGTCTACTGCGACTGAGATTGCTTCTACCCATCGTTTGAACTTCTTCTATATGCTAAACCATAAGTAAACAGGACGCCGACTTCCGCTCGTAGGAATCGTTAACTCGGTGATTCGTGGACGCTTTTGGAGACGATATCCGAACTTTTACCAGATTCCGCAGTTCCGGGTTACTATGTTGACAACATCCATGACGCTCGCCAGAAATTGATCACACTTCTCCTGGAGTTTTGACGTGGGAAAATTAATCTGAAAAACATTATAGATAAATACATTAAAGATACAATAAATGAAACATAATAAAGATAATAAAGAATGCAGTCTATCCCAAACGCCACCAAA
This sequence comes from Nemertoderma westbladi, assembly GCA_032718475.1. Taxonomy (NCBI): domain Eukaryota; kingdom Metazoa; phylum Xenacoelomorpha; order Nemertodermatida; family Nemertodermatidae; genus Nemertoderma; species Nemertoderma westbladi. The sequence goes on from JAUCBJ010002506.1 coordinate 63,136, forward strand.
CGGCATTCTACCTTACCCAAACGCCATTCTAACATACCCAAACGCCACCCAAACGGCATTCCAACATACCCAAACGCCACCCAAACGCCATTCTAACATACCCAATCGCCACCCAAACGGGATTCTAACATACCCAAACGCCACCCAAACGGCATTCTACCTTACCCAAACGCCACTCAAACGGCATTCTAACATACCCAAACGCCACTCAAACGGCATTCTAACATATCCAAACGCCACCCAAACGGCATTCTAACATACCCAAACGCCACCCAAACGGCATTCTAACATACCCAAACGCCATCCAAACGGCATTATAACATACCCAAACGCCACTCAAACGGCATTCTACCTTACCCAAACGCCACTCAAACGGAATTCTAACATACCCAAACTCCACCCAAACGGCATTCTAACATACCCAATCGCCACCCAAACGGGATTCTAACATACCCAAACGCCACCCAAACGGCATTCTACCTTACCCAAACGCCACTCAAACGGCATTCTAACATACCCAAACGCCACTCAAACGGCATTCTAACATACACAAACGCCACCAAAACGGCATTCTAACATACCCAAACGCCACCCAAACGGCATTATAATATTCCCAAACGCCACCCAAACGGCATTCTAACATACCCAATCGCCACCCAAACGGCATTCTAACATACCCAAACGCCACCCAAACGGCATTCTACCTTACCCAAACGCCACTCAAACGGTATTCTAACATACCCAAACGCCACTCAAACGGCATTCTAACATACACAAACTCCACCCAAACGGCATTCTAACATACCCAATCGCCACCCAAACGGCATTCTACCTTACCCAAACGCCACTCAAACGGCATTCTAACATATCCAAACGCCACTCAAACGGCATTCTACCTTACCCAAACGCCACTCAAACGGCATTCTAACATACAAAAACTCCACCCAAACGGCCTTCTAACATATCCAATCGCCACCCAAACGGCATTCTAACATACCAAAACGCCACCCATACGGCATTCTACCTTACCCAAAAGCCACTCAAACGGCATTCTAACATACCCAAACGCCACTCAAACGGCATTCTAACATACCCAAACGCCACACAAACGGCATTCTAACATACACAAACGCCACCCAAACGGCCTTCTAACATACCCAAACGCCACCCAAACGGCATTACAATATTCCCAAACGCCAACCAAACGGCATTCTAACATACCCAAACTCCACCCAAACGGCATTCTAACATACCCAATCGCCATCCAAACGGCATTCTAACATACCCAAACGCCACCCAAACGGCATTCTACCTTACCCAAACGCCACTCAAACGGCATTCTAACATACCCAAACGCCACTCAAACGGCATTCTAACATACACAAACTCCACCCAAACGGCATTCTAACATACCCAATCGCCACCCAAACGGCATTCTACCTTACCCAAACGCCACTCAAACGGCATTCTAACATATCCAAACGCCACTCAAACGGCATTCTACCTTACCCAAACGCCACTCAAACGGCATTCTAACATACCCAAACTCCACCCAAACGGCATTCTAACAGACCCAATCGCCACCAAAACGGCATTCTAACATCCCAAACGCCACCCATACGGCATTCTACCTTACCCAAACGCCACTCAAACGGCATTCTAACATACCCAAACGCCACTCAAACGGCATTCTAACATACACAAACGCCACCCAAACGGCATTCTAACATACCCAAACGCCACCCAAACGGCATTATAACATTCCCAAACGCCACCCAAACGACATTCTAACATACCCAAACGCCACCCAAACGGCAGTCTAACATACCCAAACGCCAAACGTTTATTGTTTATTTTTGCCTTTTCGAAAAAAAACCTTGATATAACGTTTATTGTTTTGGCTAGAAAAGCCCACCCATGTAACCTGATCCTTTACTTTATTATAAGAATCGGTAATAGGCTTGTCGGTAGTCGCATCGCAACATTTACAATCGCAATTGCATTTAACATTTCAGTGGCTAACAGTTTACAGTACAGTCAGACAGTAAAGCCATTCTACATACCAGTCTGCCGGTACTGTATTTCAGTATTTGTTAGGTACCGGTTAATTTCACCGTTTACCTATTGACTCACTGATTTAGGATGCCAGGGAGTACCCTATAGGAGGGTAATTTTCATCCGGCAGTTCATTTTTAGTGCCGTTTGGGTACCATTGGGTGCCGTTTGGGTGCCGATTGGGTGCGTTTGGGTGCCGTTTGGGTGCGTTTGGGTGCCGATTGGGTGCGTTTGGGTAATTAGTCACACCCAAGTTTAAAAACGAAAAAGACTTTCATTGCATTGTGACATCCTGACACCAGTAAATAAGACAAAACATTTTAGAAAAAACTGCAAACTAAATCAATGAATTTAAGCACAAATTTTGCAAAATCAACGTTTAAGTCACAGTAGTCAAAGGTATCAGAACATTTTCGCCTCCAATATACCGTATATATGTATCAAGTCACCCCATTTTGAGACACACTTTCAAAAAAGGGGCACTCCACCCCCAATTCATATGAAAATTTGTAAATTTTTTTAGGATCATAATATTCAAACTCATCTATTAGCATCTGTAAAAATAATTTTTGAACAACATTAACCCAAAGTGTCAAAAATTCGACCTATATTTTGACATTGAAAAAAAGTGAATTTTTGAACAATGCATTCTTGGCTCTAGGCTAGTGATCACAAATGCGAAGCAATGACAAAATTTATTTTACTATTTGATAGACAATTTATTCAGACATCTTCTAATATTTCAATTTTTATCATAACATCACGCAATCACCCACAATCCGTTAAAGAAAAAAAGTATAAGTTGCTGTATCAAGTCACCTCAATGTATCAAGTCACCCCGAATTACGGTATTATTTTAAATAAGGAGCAGGTTAGAGAGGCGTGTTGGGGGGACCAAAACAATAAACAAAAGTTAACACATTCACATGTTACAAGGTTATGCAGGTCTGCAGGTTACTTAATTCTTTAATTGGGTCTTGGGTCATTGTTTTGTACTCAACAAACTGTTTCTTCCTGTAAATACTGAAATAAACGAAACATTTTATCGGTTAACTCCTGAAATCAAAACACAACACAACTGAAATAAATAATGTATGTTAGGCCTACCCAGTCTGCCAGTTACCGGTACATTCGCTGATTCGGGCTTAGTAATTCTGTAATTTGTAGATGATCGAATGTAACATAGTTTAGTTATAGGATCCAATGTCAGAATGTAACATAATTGAGGTTACGTTCGATTCGTAAAAAGGATGTTACATTCGATCCTGACCTGATTACGTTCGATCTGTCACCTGGTGAATGTAGGCCTATATACTGATATATTTTTTAACCAAATCTCACTCAGGCAGTCAGGTATTCCACTACCGGTACCGCTATGTAGAATACGTGTAGGCCTATATATCTGTATGTTATATCAGTATATGGTGCTGGTGGCCTGGCAGCCTGGTGGCTGCACTGGCTGGTGCATACATTCCTAGGCCTATTGCTGTATTGTGAATTGAAATATGGGACATATTTCAGTCATTTATTAAGAACATCAGTACAACAGTAGGCCTACAGGCAGTACGCGGGTACCGGTATGTAACCAGTAGGCCTACTACAGTACTACAACAGTAAGCTAAGCAATCCAATCATGTAATCCAATACCTGTTTACACTTTACAGGTTTATAACCTGATAACTACAACCATGGCCTACGCTACAACTATCAGACTATCAGAATCAGATCAACTGACTCTGACAGCAGCAGCACACAGCAGGAGATCCGGCATTCCTGCATTCCCGTACATCCGTACAGCCGTATACAGAATGCCACCTAAGACATAAAATTATATTCTGGAAATATAATTATTATAAATTCATTATTGCTTTGTACGTGTTTTCGATGGGGCGTTCTAAATTGTACATCATGACGGCCAAATTTACTAGCTAATTTGAGTGTTTAAGTTACAAAGCAAAAACACACTGGAAATTTAATGTAAATGCAAAATTAAAATACTTCTACGTATTTATAAAAATGATCTTTAAGTTCATAGCTACTGGTTATTAATAGCCACCGCCTACTGGTAGGTATTGTAGTAGGCCTATCTGTCTGTCAGGCAATTAATAATAAATACCAATTATTGTTTATGTGGTAACCATTGACGACGTGTTGTAAAAGTCACGCTACAGTAATGGGACATTATATAATAATAATACACTTATTACAATACTAATTGTACAGGCTAATACAATACTGTAATGTCTTCCAAAGTTGTAAAGTGCTAAATAACAAATCGCTGTTAATATACGCATTAATATAAATGGAAATAATACATTATTCTGGAATAATGTAATTTAAGTTGATTTCATGTCATTGATTACTTTGCAGCGTTACGAGTAATTCACCAGAACGCTGTTAAGTTGACATAATGTAACAAAACTATTTTATATTAGTTATTAAACGGTAATAGCGACGTATTGTATAATTTTGTCGTGTTTTTTGTGTTTTGAAGTTAATTACACCATCTCCCTAAATACAACAACCATTTTTATGGGGTCGGAGTCCCACCCACCCCCCCCCCCCCCCCTTAATTTTTTTCAAATTTCAATAAAATGCTACGAAATTTGGTAGGATGCTATTTCCAAAATTTTTCTTACTGCTGCCCTGGCCGGATTTTTCAATTTCTGTGCAACTTCGATACAAGCCGTTAAAAACGCATTTTTAGCAATATTTAACAATCTCTGTGGGTCACTTATTCTTCGTCTTTTGAATGTAATCTAGATATTATAAGAACCGCCTTTATCTGCAGATTCCGAATCTTAAAACCGTTTTAAATTTCACCAAAAATGCCGAAGATATTATAAAAAAACTAAGGTGTAAATTTTGAGACACAAATCGCTATATAATTCTTGTTTTATTTACTCAATATTTACCAAGAGTATAGATGCTGCAAGCAACACTTTCTGTACATTTTCCTCATTTACACTCATTAATGATGTGTATGCGAAGTTGATGATCTTTTCGACAACGTCTGCGTCTATATCTACATCTCGGATTTTCACCTCATTTTGGTTGGTTTCTTCCCATACACGATTGAACATGGTTTCGAAGTAGGGAGTCAACGCCACCGCGAGAGACGTCTGTGCGCGGTGATTATCTTTTCACCTACAACTATTCGTTCACCAATTCCCTCCTAATGTTGGATAAGATCCGATCAGTCGTGTCATTTTCTGGCTCAGATGTTGAAGAAATTGCCTCTTAACAAACTTATGACCCAGTGATGCTGTTACTACAGCTACACTGGTACAGTACTGTATGACCACATTCAAATATTTCCTCTCTCACAGTATAGTAAACTTAAGACTTCGTATAAATAATTTTGATTATATAAAATGATAAAAGAGTTTTGATTTACATTTTATTTGGAAAATAAGTTTTTAAAACAATAAAAAAAAATATAGTATTAATTTAAGGAAGAGTTCCATATTCCTCAGCACAAAACTACATAGTGATTATTCCGAAAATGTAGCCTAGGCCTACTAGATTTCGAGTTTTTATTTGTGTCATTTAGAAAAATAATAAGTAGGTAAACGTCTATCTGAAAGAAAAAAAGTTGTACTTATGACTGTATGAAAAGATTCCAAATATGTTACACAATCTGAATTTCGTTGAAAAATAGCTGGGATATGAGCGTTCAAATGTCGCATGGTTATGCACCTGTGCGAGGGTTTTTTCTATTTAATAAATACACCATCTGTAACATTTTGTTTATGTATTAGCTACGTAATAACATGATTAAGAGGCACTGCATTGTTGCCCAGTTACGTATGGGATATACAAAATGTTCCAGAATATGGTGTATTAATTTAATACCGCAGAATAAGATAGCCTTGCTTGGTGCAAAACCATGCGACATTTGAACGCTCATATCTCAGCTTATGACGAAATTTTATGACTTATTTATGATTACTTTTATGACGAAATATGGATTGTGTTACATATTTGGATTCCTTGCACGACCTGCAGGGTGGACGTAAATCCCACCGTTGCAGCGTTGCGAATTAATTCGTCTCAGAGAATGAACAATGTTAAGTTAATATTAATGTTATTTATATCATATAAATGGATTAATAGAAAGCTTTAATAACATTTTAATTTTTTCTTTATTGATATTCATATTATTTTGTTGTTATCAAGACTACTACAGATTCTAATTGAATGAAACCTATCGGGCGCCGTTTAAGCCGAAAGTAATCCCCACACCACACATTGAGCTCACTGTGCTGTGGTGTGGGGAAATAGTAATTTGCAATTCTCACTGTAGTGTGGGAAAGTAATTTGCAATTCACACTGTGGTGTGGGAAAGTAATTTGTAATTCTCTCTGTGGTGTGGGGAAGTAATTTGCAATTCTGTGGTGTGGGGAAGTAATTTGCAATTCTCACTGTAGTGTGGGGAAATAATTTGCAATACACACTGTGGTGTGGGGAAGTAATTTGCAATTCTCACTGTGGTGTGGGGAAGTTACTTTAAATTCTCACTGTGTGGTGTGGGGAAGTAATTTGCAATTCTCACTGTGGTGTGGAGAAGTTATTTGAAATTCTCACTGTAGTGTGGGGAAGTAATTTGCAATTCTCACTGTGGTGTGGGGAAGTTATTTGCAACTCTCACTGTATGGTGTGGGGAAGTAATTTGCAATTGTCACTGTAGTGTGGGATGATGATGATTTGCAATTCTCACTGTAGTGTGGGGAAACATATCCAATATCTTGCGGTCAGCCATACAATTTCCTAATTCATTCCTGTTCTCAAGTCCTGTGTCCTTGAGCAGGCGTTTGAGGAAAGTCATTGGCTGTCCACCACGTCTATTCTCGCCAGCAGGCTGCCACAGCACAAGGGTGTGTACAGGTTGATCCTCAATGTGGAGTGCCCAGCAAGCATTAGACGGCGTTTCTGACGGGGTAGTGTGGGAAGTAATTTGCAAATCACACTGTGGTGTGGGGAAATAATTTGCAATTCTCACTGTGGTGTGGGGAAGTAATTGGCAATTCTCACTGTGGTATGTGGGGAAGTAATTGGCAATTCTCACTGTGGTATGTGGGGAAGTAATTTGCAATTCTCACTGTGGTGTGGGGAAGTAATTGGGAATTCTCACTGTGGTGTGGGGAAGTAATTTGCAATTCTCACTGTGGTGTGGGGAAGTAATTGGCAATTCTCACTGTGGTATGTGGGGAAGTAATTGGCAATTCTCACTGTGGTGTGGGGAAGTAATTTGCAATTCTCACTGTGGTGTGGGGAAGTAATTGGCAATTCTCACTGTGGTGTGGGGAAGTAATTTGCAATTCTCACTGTGGTGTGGGGAAGTAATTGGCAATTCTCACTGTGGGGGGGAAGTATTGGCAATTCTCACTGTGGTGTGGGAATATTTGCAATTCTCACTGTGGTGTGGGGAAGTAATTTGCAATTCTCACTGTGGTGTGGGGAAGTAATTTGCAATTCTCACTGTGGTGTGGGGAAGTAATTTGCAATTCTCACTGTCGTGTGGGGAAGTGATTTGCAATTCTCACTGTAGTGTGGGGAAATTATTTGCAATTCTCACTGTGGTGTGTGGGGGAAATAATTGGCAATTCTCACTGTGGTGTGGGGAAGTAATTGGCAATTCTCACTGTGGTATGTGGGGAAGTAATTGGCAATTCTCACTGTGGTCATTCTCACTGTAGTGTGGGGAAGTTATTTGCAATTCTCACTGTGGTGTGGGGAAGTAATTGGGAATTCTCACTGTGGTATGTGGGGAAGTATTTTGCAATTCTCACTGTGGTGTGGGGAAGTAATTGGCAATTCTCACTGTGGTATGTGGGGAAGTAATTGGCAATTCTCACTGTGGTGTGGGGAAGTAATTGGCAATTCTCACTGTGGTATGTGGGGGAAGTAATTGGCAATTCTCACTGTGGTGTGGGGAAGTAATTGACAATTCTCCCTGTGGTGTGGGGAAGGCAATTCTCAATGTGGTGTGGGGAGATTATTTGCAATTCTCACTGCAGTGTGGGGAAGTAATTTGCAATTCTCAATGTGGTGTGGGGAAATTATTTGCATTTCTCACTGTAGTTTGGGGAAATTATTTGCAATTCTCACTGTGGTGTGGGGAAGTAATTTGCAAATCTCACTGTGGTGTGGGGAAATAATTTGCAATTTTCACTGTGGTGTGGGGAAGTAATTTGCATTTCTCAATGTGGTGTGGGGAAATTATTGGCAATTCTCAATGTGGTGTGGGGAAATTATTTGCCATTCTCACTGTAGTGTGGGGAGTAATTTGCAATTCTCACTGTGGTGTGGGGAAGTAATTTGCAATTCTCACTGTGGTGTGGGGAAGTAATTTACAATCTCAATGTGGTGTGGGGAAATTATTTGCAATTCTCACTGTAGTGTGGAGAAGTAATTAGAAATTCTCAATGTGGTGTGGGGAAATTATTTGCAATTCTCACTGTAGTGTGGGGAAATTATTTGCAATTATCACTCTAGTGTGGGGGTATTTCTACGCCAAAACTAAAAGGCTGGTGGGAAATTCAAATGCAGGGCAAAATTAATGTTTGCACTAACAAACGACCCTGTCACTCCCAGTTAGGTTTAATTAAACCAAATACAGTTCGCCAAATATAATGATTGAAAACGCAGGTTGCTAAGTAACCTGTAAACGGCTATGCCCTGTGCTAGTTCCGATTTCAACTGTCAGATTATCAGCTGTCACATGTTCAAATCTCGGAACTGAACTACCGGTATTATAGGCCTACCTAAAGGCACCGTTTAACTCAAGCACTGCAAACGTGATCACTAAAAAACTGCTGCTGCTGCTGCAGACTGCAGCTACCTCTGCCTATTGAAACTAGTTTCAGAGTTTATTGTATGTTAACTCAGGATAATATTTATGTGCTGTTGTTATTTCAATTGGCTGATGATAGGGAATAGGCCTAATAAATTTCGCGCTGGATGACATTATAACTGTACAGTGTACACTTGCTTGATTGTTTATTGAATGGCATTGTGGAAACCTTTTGCAGGAATGTCGTTGCCCAGATTAAACTACCTGCTATTAATTATCTTTCTGGCAGGATTTTATAACGGTAAGTCAGTGAGTTGTGAGTGTATCTACTATAACTACACATTTACGCATTTACCGGTAGGTCTGTGGACCGCACCGCAGTAAGGTGCTGGTTACTGTTAGAAGTTAAATAATACCGTATGTAGGCGGTAGGCCTACCAACTACGCCAACCTACTACCGGTAACGGTAAGGTACCGTAACATGGGTTTAAGGCTTTTTGACGAAATATAAATTTTTTTTGTTTTCTTGCGTGCCATTTCTTCAATTTCCAATAAATTTGCATGAAATTCGATACCGAAGGCAATTCCGTACCGACGGCAAGGCAGGATTGTGTAGGCCTAACTACACAATTCATAGCGGTACTCAATACCACGTAACCCGGACCACGTAATGTGGCCGAAAATTCTCCCCCCATTTTAGTTTAATTTGGTGTATTTACGTAATATTAATATAATATTTATGTATTCTATTTCAATAGCTTATTAATAATATAAATTTGCCTATTTACATTGTATTTATTATCGTTTTTTTGGTATAGAAATCAATCTTTACATTTTACAAGTACGATGGGGTAGTTCAGTATTTACATACTTTCCAGCTTCTAATGGTGTGAAGCAAGGCGGGTCCTATATGGGTACTTTTTTAAAGTATACATACATGGATGATTTATGTAAAATACTTTCAGATTGTAATGTAGGTTGTAGGAAGGATGGTAAATGTAACAATAATATAATGTATGGTGACGATATAGGTTTACTCTCGAATTCAATAATAGGGTTACTCCCCTCTGTTACAACGTTTACTTAACAAATGCCAAGACTTCGCAAACGAACATGGTATAATTTTTAACCTCAAGAAAAAAAAAGTACTAATTTTAGTAGCGAAAAATAGTACTCTACGACATGGCTCCGGTCTATTTATACGGTAAACCAATTATTATAGCAGATAGATACACATATTTAGGACATATAAATCACGATACACGTGATGACGATTTTGATATAAAAAAGACAATTAGAGGTCTTTTTGCTCGGGGCAATTTACTGGTCAGAAAATTTTTCACAATGTTCAGTAGGTGTAAAATGTTTATTATTTCGTGCTTTTATAACTCCACTTTATTGTAATGATCTTTGGACTTTTGACGTATGAATTATTCAAATTTAGTGTATAAAAGGCTAAAGGTGGCTTATAATAACGCAGCAAGATTATTATTTTAAATTCCAGCAATATCTAGTATGTCACTATTTTTTTTGAAACACACAACTTACCTTGTTTCGTACACATCAGAGCTAATGCAATATTAAGTTTGTTTTCATGAATTTCAAGTACAGATAACTATGATTATCTGACATATTCATAACACAGTTGTCGGTTCAAGGTTACAATCTATGCAAATTATGTCTAACTGGATTTAACTCAACTATATTTATTTATATTTTGTTCAATATTTGTGCTTTCTTACTTGACTATCATCTGATTTATGTGTTGGTCTTCACTTGTCTGTTTTAAGCATTAAATAAATAAATAATATTTAATTATAATAATATAGATATAATTAAAATGATTAGGTGTAATATAATTTGAATACATTAATTTATATTTATTAATCAATGGTGTTTGGGCTGTACTCTAAAAAATTAATAAAAAATAATTAAATAGAACCCATCAAGAGAACATAATAATATCAATGAAATGGTTAATTACAACGTTTTCCAAAAAGATTCAAAGTTTCACTGGTCAGAATAGTGTTTTGGGCAGTTTCTAAACAAATTCAAATCGGCGTGTGTCAAAGTAATTATTCCCCATAATACGTAGGCTGAACTGAAAAGGTCCGAGTTTATTTTAGTTATTATTTCAGCGAACTGCCACTGCATACCAAATCTTATCCTGCCGTTAACTTTCAGGATTGTGTCAATTGAATTCCGCCACGCCACCATGTTCCTGCGATCTGTTAGCCAATCGATGTGAAACTAACTGTTGCTGCGACTCCGATTGTACCGCCACTGACACCGCATTATTCTCTAAATGTTTGGAACTCAAGGCGAGGTTCGGCTTTCTTTTACTTAATTTATAAGTAAATAGGAAATACACTGATTGTTCGTTGCTGTGCAGTATAATATTACAGTGGTAGTAAAAAATAACACAATAAAGCTCTTATGTAGGTGTAATGTTTTTCCATAGTACCCTGTATTGTATCTGTGTTACTAAATGAGTCTCGTGCAGCGCGATGGCCCCGTGAACGTGTTACCACCAATAAAGCTTACTTTAAATAAAGTTTTTTAATATTATGCAGGTTATATTCATGACGTACGAAATACACATCCTACATACATCACGTAGACCCAGTATATAGTGTCTTATTGCAGGTGGAGATTATTAATGAAATGCTACAGAATCAGTTATTATCTCTCAGAACATTTTATTTTCGTTGAGAAAACACTGATAATATAATATGATCGTCGATCATTAGCACGCGAGGATATTTATTAATAAAATTCTAGAACACTATCAATAAATAATAAATATTAGATAAACTCTGTTCTAGAATGTTAGACAATTACATTTGCCAAGTTTCAAATACACATAGTATTTCAGCTCTTTGTCATCCAAATTTAGATGCTTTCACCCACATGCAATCCTTGTAAGAACAACCTTCTATCGGTACCAACAAATAGCGAAATGTTAAGGAGACAACCCGTAAAATATCGGTGGAGAAAGAAGGAACTGTTGAGTGTTGACCTAATCAAATTGAAATTCCCTCCAGGGGAAATCACAAACAACAGCTGATTGCGAACCAACATTTGACTGTAACCTGTGCATCAAATAGAGGGAGGGGGGGCTATTTTCAAAGGTATTTTAAGGGGAGAAGGGGAGGGTACCTGAAATATGACACTATTATATACTACAGGAAAAATTGTGTATTTTCCGTGATCCAGTCTCTTATTGGACATTTTCACGTTAATTATTTATCATTGACAATCTTAAAGTAATAATCCAAGCTACCACATATTATTTACAGGAAGGATGGATTCTCGTGTGTTCGTACTGGAGTAATAGAGTTGACGAATCTGCCTAGTAGTATAAATGCGGTTGATCAGCAAGGGACCCCTGATTTATTCTGTGTTCAGTTCGATAACAGTGAGTTGAAATTTAAATATATCTGCATTAATTGGGTCGTATGTTGTATAAATGACCTAGTGAAAGTGAAACAATGAGCTGTGTAAATACAACATTGGGAGACAAACTGTTCACCTCCTATTCCACCTACTATTATATCTTTCCGACATTGTGTGATATAAACACAATATAAACTATACAATAATATAATTGATTGATAATCGAATATATAATAATATAAACAATATAAACTGTGTGATCCTGACCATAAACTCCCCCTCCTTGTCGCTAAATATCCAACCTTTGCTGAAACTGCGTGAGTTTTAAAGCAAAGCGCGTCGATAAACCTTGATGAGGCGCCCAGCATTAAAATTAAAGCATGTTTCTGGCCTTTTAAATCCAGTATATTGTTTTTAATGCTAAATTTATTTAAATACCCATTACCTGTATTATTAGGTATAGTAGTAGTAATAGTAGTAGTAGGTGCGGTATAGTTTGTGGATATCTGATAACGTCGAATAAATAATGTTGTCGAGAATTATAATTTAATATATTGAACTTGTTGGTCATAAATATTATTAGGAACGTCTATTCGATTTTTCTGAAAAATTAGACAAATGATTTTCAAGTATACAAGTCGGTTACCCAGTTAACCCGAAGTACCCAACCTATATCGTACCAACCCCCCCCCCCCCCCCCCCCCCCCCAACCAAGGTTGGTGGGGGGCTCCACCAACCCATCCCCCACCCTTCAGCTTGGCTTGGGCACCAGAGTGGCCACGCAGTTGTCCAAAAATTAGAGCACTTTATTTCGAAAAACCAATTTAATCAGCGCCATTAAAGATTTCTCATTTCTAAGTAATCCACAATTTAATTGGAATCTAGGATTGTGTACCCCTCGGTGATTCCCGTATTATTTCCTTTGTATCAAGCTTCGTGGAGATAAACAGAGGATAGTTCCCGCGTTGTGTTACACACGGCCTTCTCTCCATGCCTGGTGGGCGTGGGATAGTAAACCATTGTCAGTATGGGTTACAGTGCTCCGCTCAGGGTTAACTCAGTCGGCCATTAGTATTCCAAATCTTTAAAAACCTCTGAAGTTGTTCGGAAGTTGCTTGTTTTCAGCTTTCGCAGCAAACGATATTAAACCCTTATTAGAACAGCTGGTGGGGGGGGGGGGGGGGGGGATTTTCGACCCCATTAACACTTATCCCCTCGATTCGCGATTTACTTGGATAGATTTGACTTTGGCTGTTGATGTTGGTGTTATGTATTTTATTTGTTCACCAAAGTGCTATTGTGACGTCACAAGTACAGCTACCCGGAGACCTACCCGGAGAATTATTTTGAAAAATACCGGAGACCAGAGCCGGAGATCAGAGACTTGTGCTTATTTTTGTACTTACAATTTGATTACTCCCCTATAAGCACAAACAGGTACATACGGCCTTATAACTATTTTTCTATGGTTCAATTACAGTAAAGTAAATCCAACCCATTTCAACCCTTACCCATTGTAAGAAAATAAGCGCACGTACAGTTTGGGGGGCTTAATTAATATTAATTTGGTTATTTGTTTATTAATTCGTTCTTATTTTGTTATTGTTAATAATATGTTACATTAATTTGTTTTGCGCCATAGGTACCGGTACTTTGTTAATTAAAGGCATTTATTTTAAATTGTTCAAATCATATACATTTCAATATACTATAAACTTAGTCATTTACGAATACTTAGTGCACAGGTATAGTGCTCTACTCGCCCCATTTACAAGCCTCGTTACGCTCGTTCTCTCCATTTGGTCGTCATATTATCTATCCTATAACAAATTGAATGGAGATCAGCCCTTTCTTTCACTTTTAAACATTATGAGTGCTCAAATTAAGCGCCCTTATCCTTAAATAAGAACCATCTTTAGGTGCTAATTTAAATTAAAATTAAACGCACCTTAAATTAATTAAATAGAAGATTATCGGTACACTTTATTAGAAATAGAAATAGTGTAAAAGTGAATATATAATTGTGTTGAAGCGGTGTATGTAAAATAGTTAAAAATTAAAGAAATATTAATTGTAAAAAATTTGTGAAAAATAATCTTCATTTCACATTTTGTGTTGTACAGGATCTATTTTTAAATAACTATTTCTAATTTGTCAAATCACTGATCTCTGGGTAAAATGTCTGTTTTCAATACCCGGGAACCAGAGACCTATCCGGAGACCAAAAAATAGCCCGGAGAATCCAGGACAGAGATCAGTGACAAGTCTCTGTTTCAACTCTAGTAGGTTTATACTCAATGTATTCTTTATAATATATTTCTTAGATCAATTGCGTCTGAATTATACAGCCTCCGCTACAATTAATTCTACCTCGCAATTCTCTCAGCTAGTAGAGAAATATTCCAAGACGTCATATCTCGAGGAGACGACATACCAGCCGGAACAAATCAATGCCTTTACCAGTTACAAGTACGTTGATCAAAGATTGATTTTAATCTCAAATATTGAATTGATTGAAGGGGGGGGGGGGGGGGGGGGGGGGTCATTGAATTGTTACACTGTTAAAAATTCCGCTTCATCACCATTGATAAAGATGCCAAGTATTGGTGGTGATTTATACAGAGTCAGTTAGATCTTCGCCGTAATCCAATTTATTCAATATGTAGGTAATGCGGGATGATTATTTTCCCATTTTGTAGATCCGGGGGAGTTATACATAAGGTTACTAAGTCGTCCAATCTTTACACGATGGGCGTAATGAAACTACCCAATTCTCTACTGTCGGATGAATGTTCTATTAGCCTGCCTTGGGGTAAGTAAACTTGATTCTAATTAAGAATACTGGACTGGATACAATACTAAATACAGCAGTAATTTGTATTGTTGTTTCTAGTTGTTGGACTGGTTGGATAATATCGTGTTGTGGGGCGAGTCACGAAGTGAGCAAAGCCTTAGCAAAGGGGGGCCATTGGCGGGTTGTCTGTCGTCGTCGTCTGTCGTCGTAAATTTTTGATCGCTAATAACTCTGTTATTCCTCGATGAAATTAAACGAAACTTGGTACGTATGTAGTCCGTGAAAAGTTTAGAAAGAATCTGAAGTTTGGTCAAAAACGAACGAACGCAACGAGACATAAGTGGAGGACGAGTATTGTGTTGAAGACTTCTGACTAACGGCAGACAACTCGATAATGGTGCCCATATGCGAAAGGCTTCGCTCACTTCGTGCTGCGCGAAGGCCCCAGGAACGTGTTCTAATGTGCGTACAGAAACAGCCCTCACGCAGCCGTCTGCAGCTGGGTGTGTTTTTACTACCACGCCTCTAACCCAATGGCGACGTTTCAGATTAGCTAATTTTTGCTTGATCATTAAATGTCTCGTATCTACAGGTAGTACACCATATCCTGAAATATAGTGTCGTTATTCAGGTACCTGGATCCACCCCCCCCCCCCCCCCCCCCCAAAAAAAAATTATACAAATATTAATGAGATTGCATGAAATCTGAAACACAGATAGTTTCTTCTCCCTCCCTCCTCCTTTCAAACTTTAGGTACAAGCGGTTGAAAAAGTGTCTCCAGCGAAAGTGCACAGGTTACACCCCAGTAATTATTGGCAACTTTATAGTAAATTGTTGGTACTGATGGAAAGCTGACTGACTATACAAGGATTCCAAACATTTGAATTTGTTTGGGAAATAGCTGAGATATGAGCTACCGGTATCAAAACTTGCATGGTTTTGCACCTGCGCGAGATTGTTTTATTCTATTTAATAAATAAACCATATTCTGGAACATTTTTTTTATGTATGAATAGCTACGTAATAGTATGATTAAATTTAAATATGTATTGTACTGTTTGCTGCCCAGCTACGTATTGGATAAACAAAATGTTCCAGAATATGATGCATTTATTAAATAGAATAAAATAGCCTCGCGCAGGTGAAAAACTATGAAACTTTTGATTGACTCATATCTCACCTATTTCCCAACCAAATTCAAATGTTTTTACATATTCGGAATCCTTGCACGGCCAGCTTTCCAGCAGCACCGACAAATCACTATTAAGGTTGAATGAAGAACAACTGCGGTGTGACCTGTGCAATTTCATCGGAGACACTTTTTTAAACGCTTGTAGCTAAAGAATAAAAGCGAAAATAAAATGTCTGGCTCACCCAGTAAGGAGCGGTTTCTAATTTCATGCAATCTCATAAAATTTCTTAGAAACATCTTTTTTTTTTTTTGGGGGGGGGGGGGGGGGGGGGTCCAAGTACCTGAATAACGACACTGTATTACAGGACATGGTGTATACAGGTAGACTTTGGATGTGTGGTATGTCATGTAGTACCAGATGCCAAAATACCAGCAATACGACGAAATGGGGTTACTGACTGGTAATGTGGATACAGCAGTAATTGGGAAACGGTACAGAAACATTTCGAAAGTAAATATCCACAACTTCTAGGAGATAAATTGCGTTTGCATCACTCACTACACTACCATCCATATATTTGTAGGAATAAAGTCCATTCTTTATTCCTGACGCGGGTTATAATTCAGTAAAAAGGGAAACTTTGTGGAATAAATAGTTATTATTAGAATTATGTAACATACAATGACCTTTTACAGTACTGAAACAGTACCGAAACAGTACAGTTACAGGTACAATTACGTTCACCGAACCTGTGTATAAGTATTGTATTGGTCCACATAGAGTTCCTCTCACATTTTCCTATTTATTTTTTATATATAAAGGCTGCGACGAACCCCCATCATATTCGGTAAATTTATCATCTGATTTTTACATTGAAAGTAACAGATTTGTGTTACTGTACAGCTCCGTTCGTTCCTACGGAGGAATCTAAACTTCCTTTTATTATTGCTACATCATTTTAACTACATACTGTTTTGTGATCCAATGCCTATTACAGTTTACAGTAGTAGTAGCCTTTTACTACTAGTAGTAGTAGTAAAAAAAAAAAAAAAAAAAAAAAAAAAGCCTACCATGTCCAGTAGCTTGTCGTTGTTAGTTATTCTAATCAAGATGTCAGTAGTTCTAAACGCGGCGCCATAAATCGTTAACTGCCGCCTTGAGACAGAAACTACACAGTGTTGTTGAAACTGAAAATTCAGCATATTCAACTACTCAGCATAAACTTAGCATATACATGCACTATATTTAAAACTTCGATCTACATAAGTTGCGGAACCACTATTAGACTCATTGTATTCATTATTGAAATAATTTACTGGTAGCGACCGTGCATAAGATACATAAGGTAGGAAGATAGATAGAAAGGAAGTAATTATAGGCACAGGAAATAGGACGAAAGGTCCAATGATAAATACATCCCTCTTCCATTCCTGAGCTTGTTTGCTATTTGATCATGCTTGATCAACAAACATTAGCTGAGCAAAACACAATTATAGAAATCATTTGAGTTAAAACTGCCACATGTATGAAAACAAAACCCTTGTCCCCATCAGTAATTTACATATTATAATTAGGGCCTATATATTTGTAAATTTGCGTCAAATTACATAATTGAATTGAATATTTGTGATAAATATGTTTGTTTGATTGTGAAATTTAGATTGTTTTAGAGTGGCGAATATATCTTACAACAAATATCGCATAACGCATTGCATTAGGCCTGCATAAAGTTTCTTTACTTTTGTAGACCCGGATCGGTAACCTTACCCAAGAACAGCAGAACATTGTTCTTTATGTCTTTAATTGCGAAGATAAAAGGCACAGTGAGTAAGAAAGAAGGTATTTCTATTGGTCCTTCCTTTTGTTCGTTACACGTATAAGCAGCAGCTTCAGACCCCGCCTCGTTAACTAGTACAAAGGTTTTGTGTAAAATTCCGCCGACAAACAGGTCGCCAGAGCTGTTCACTCCTGATAGGTCGCAATTCTTCTCCGCAAACAGAACCGGCATACCCATACTCGAAAGTGTTTTACTCAAACTGAAAGAATCTTCCAGTTTAAACTTCGGGATTAGAACATCCACCATAACTTTCGTAGATCTATTTTTAAACAACACCTTACCCAACAATTCGGTGCTCAGGTTGGCCTCCAAGCCGGCCATCCCTTCAAACGGTAATATAAATACCATCGAGAGATCTTTTCCTTTGTAGGGCATCTCCAATGCCGTGAAGTGTCTGTTCCGGAACAAGTTAAAATACTTGCCCTCCATATGCATAAACATTGCATCGACCTCGCCTTTGGTGTCAGTTTTGAATTTTCCTTGGCGGGTATTTTTGGGATCGAATTGTTGTTCCCAATCTCCCTTGAAATACAAGGCGTTGACCAAAGCCAATTTGGTGTAACTACCGAGAGCGCCTTCACTAACTGCATCCTTGATCTTACCTTTCGTCATGGATTCCACCCAGTTGTTGATCTCTATTCGAACTTTATCGTAAGACTTCAGAAAGTCGACTTTCTCTACCTCAGAACCGTACTGCTCTTTGGTTAGCCGTAGATATTCATCTTTGATCGGATAATCCTGTTGCACGTAAAGCTTATTAGCTCCTTCGAGAGTGTAGGGCTTTCCATCTCTATAAAGATAGTTTTGCAATGTCTGAATGTCGTTGTGTATTTCGTCATCCTTTAGGTCTGTGTAATGGAGGACTTTTCCCATCTGTTGCTTAGTTTCCCCTGCAGCGCCACCGTAAGTCATGGACAGCGTCGTAATTATACTCAATGGACTGAGCACCGTATTGGTTTCAGATCGATCCTTTACTATCTCCTTGTACAGATCGATTGTAAAGCTGTTGATTGATCGCTTCAAGTAATAATCCATATATGCCATCGTTAGCAATATATTTATAACCAATTGGATTAATTGTCAAAATTGATTAAAAGTCAAAATACAAAATGTAAAACTATTTTTTATAGAATGCCATAAAGTATTATATTATATTATATAAGGTATTACTATTTATTATTGCCAGCTATATTTATTTTCTTTTGACTGACTTTTGTCTTTGACTTTGACTCGGTAGTGTGAACGCGGCCTAAGGGTATACACGATTCTAATATTATTAGCTTTCACTTGCGTTCTAGAATATATTATATTATATATTAAGCAAATTCGATTAGTCGTTAGCCACATATATCCAGACATACATACACATACACCTTTACATACGTTATGTGAACGCACCTTAAGAGTTAGGAGTTTAAGTATGGCCTGGGTACAAAAATGTTGATTTTCTGTAGATGCGTTTTATGTGTGATAAAATATATGGATCGAATTCTAGAACATAGTGGGCCCCCATAGTGGCGCCGCAACGCTGCAAAGTAGTACTTTGCAGCGTTACGAGTAATTCACCATAACGCTGTTAAGTTGACATAATTAGTGTAACAAAAGATTAAAAAAATTATACAATCTCACTTACAGTCCGGTAGATATTACATTATACATTGCATGGAAGTATATAGTAAATGTTTTAACTGATTTGGGTTGGTAATATTGTTGGCATCAATAATCCGACTGATGGGGCCAACTGGCATCATTAAGGATTTTCCTAAATGTTATCAAATTCTACACCGGATGCGGATATCTGGACTTTATATATATGCAAAAATAATACGATTTTCGGTCCCACAGGGCTGTGTTCCAGAACGTTTTTACGTCTAATTTAGGTCAAATTTAATCTAATAGGGGCAACCCCGGTTTCAAATTAAATAGTGTGTTATATCGTAACCATAGTGAAGTTTCGTACAGTTAAATTAATTTTAAAAATGATTTCATTAACATACCATTGCGTCAACATCAGTCTCAAATTGATGGTTGTATCTTAATATTAAATAATATTAAATATCTTAATCTTTTCAACTTCTAGCCAAATGCATAATCGTAAAAAATAGATGAGGTGTGACTGAAATTAAAATTATCATAAAAGTGAGCCATAAGATTGGGATTCTCAAGTGATGTAAGTTTAATTGTAATCATAGGCGTACGAGGCGGGGGGGGGGGAGGGGGGTGCAGCCCCCCAGTGAACCAAGGAGGGGGGGGGGGGGGGTGCAGCCCCCCAGTGAACCAAGGAGGGGGGGGGGCGAGGGGGGTTCAGCCCCCCAGTGAACCAAGGAGGGGGGGAGGGGGATGGGGGGGGAAATCAGAGATGGAGGCGAAAAATCCGATGAGAGAGAATGTGGCGAAAAATGTAATCAAAGGGGAAGCAGAAAGGGGGGGGGGGGGTGAAAAAGAAACTCGAAATCCAAAGTATAAAGTATAAATAACATTTCACCACTTTTATAATTTATTTTGAATGAGGATGTTGTTATTATAGAAACGGGAAAACAATAGTCACTTTATGTTCAGTACTTTGATAAACTATAACTTAGAAGGTTAAAAACATACATACAATCAACCATGGGGATAAAATAGCTTACCTCGAATAGTTTATATAGAACGCGAATATGCAATTCGGTTTTATATATAATATTGTTCTAGAATTTTTTTTATTTAATTTAATTTGAGATTAATAATTTATATTAATATAATATTTTGCATTGAATTAACTAAATAAATGAATACGAGTCCATGTTCTCTATTACGAATACAAGTAAATGTTTTCTGATACATAACGTCTAAAACTGTTGCGGGTCCTTACGTCCTCTTGCCTCTGATCCTACGGGCCAGTTTGGATATCCTTCGGCATTATGGTAACTCGATTGGCGTGGATAGTGCACAGATTCGTGTCCTCAAACAATCCAACGAGATAAGCCTCAGATGCTTCACTACACCTCTAAAATATCGTAGAGTCCTTCAGTTAATGATTCGCTGGTTCCCAATATCGAAGCGGTGTTTCCGATCAGGATAGCTATCAGGATACGCTGTAGTAAGAAGCGATGAGAACGGGGCTCATGCGTGTTGGCATGGAGCCTCATCCCGACTTCTTTGAGGAAAGCGGCTGTTCTCGGACCGGGGCGGCCAAATGTCTCAAAGGCAACTGGTTCGAACTGATAGCCCCGATCAATTAACTCCTGATACTTCCTAATCTTTACGTTCTCCTGATCCTCGGCTATGCGACCACCAATGGTTTGGCTTATTCTGAGATGGCTGGGGGCCAGCGGGTCGACTACTGTGGCATCCCAGGTAAGTGTTCTTCCCTGGCTCCAAGGAACTAATGTTACACCATCTACCCGCTTCCCATCGCTCAAACAGAGACCTGGCGGTTCACGCAGGGATGGCACGCCGCAGCTGTTTAGTGATCGCTTTACGATATCGTTCAACATGCTGTGGCGTGCTTGTCGACCTGCGCTCTTACTGCACGAGAGACCATGGAGACCGTCAGATTTAACGGGTTTACCGCACCGGAAACAGTTGTGGGGCTCCGTTACTTTACATCCCAGGCGGGTTGCTATTGAAATACGGAGCTGGGCATCTGTTAGTTTCAGGCCTAATGATGATACTGGGATCGCGTCGATCCAACAGCCAGGGATTGGGTCGTCTAAAGCATTTAGCCGGGCCAGATCATTACCGACAGCGGATTCGTGGAGGCAACCACGGTTGAACTCATGGATTGGAGCCATCCATGAACTCTGTTTGGAATCGGTTGGTGCGATGATGTCAGTGGTGGTGTAGGACTGCCACAGTTCTAGTGCACCGCGAGAGGTGATGTCATTTGCGATGGGTTGGGGGTGAAGGGCTCCCGGGATATCTCGTACTGAGTAAACTTCTGGAGTGAAAAGGAGATTCGTGAGAGGTCTGCAAGCAGCCGCTGAAGCCAAATAGGCAGTCGGTGCGAGCTGCTTGGCAGAGCTCATCCCAAGGCCTCCCAATCGGGCAGGAAGTGAAGCCTGCTTCCATGCCTTGTCGTCGATTTGCGAGTTGGCGATGTCTTGGAGGGAGGATCGTTGGAGTTGGTCGTATCGCTCTAGAATCGCCGGGAATTCAAAGCATGGGGCGGAGCGCAAGAAGTACAGAAGGCGGGGTATGGCGAAGGAATTCTTCAGGAGGAAAAACGCGTGGTGACTATCGAGCGATGATAACCGGCTACTCATGGTCTCCAGATCAGATACCTTTGCCTCAAGACATTTCACCATTGCAAATTTCCCTATCGGCGCGCCCAGCATCGTGAGGTTGGCGAGGTCGGGTACTAAGATTCCCTCGCAGATGCTGTTGAACTCTTTGTGGATGCGATGGCGCTCCTCTTCGGGTGTTTCTCCCAGAAAAAATAACTCGCATTTCTTAGAGTTTAAAGTTAACCCGCACTTCCGTCCTTCCTCGATAACTGTCTGGAGATCCTGTAGCACGATCTCATATTTGTCTGCGAAGTTTCCATCATCGAGATACCAGACGTTAAATTTAGATTTCAGCGAGTGGTTGAGATCGTTCGTGACATCTCCAAACAATGCAGGACCTTCGGGGTCTCCCTGTTGCGGACCTTCTTCGGAGAGGATCACCTTGTCTCTGTGTATTAGGAAACTATAATCACTATAGGCTGCCCGGGTATAATTGTAAATCATCGGATAGCGCTGATGGATTGTCTCTAGGAGAGAGTCTCTACGGAGCGTGTTAAAGGCATTACTGAAATCGACTTTCAGTAAAACCGAGCAGCCGTTATTATCTGCTGAGACATACGAACGCGCTGCGTGTGCTGCTGCTTCGGCTCCGTTCTTGGTCCCGATGCCGAGCTGAGTGGAACCATATGAGGCTGACCTCTCTTCCTTCATGAGTGAGCCGACGTATTTTGAGCACAGTCGTCGCCATGTCATACCAACAGCAATTGGCCGGATTCCTACACTCTTCACAAATGCGAAGAGGTTTGCTCCAAAGAAGAGTGGTCCGATACAGTCTGGGATCTTACCGGCAACAACAAGGTCGACGAACTTGCACATGGAGTTAAGAAGTCGGGATGCTGCCTCTCCATTTTCGGCCCTTATGAGATCTTTGATGATCTGGGGTCGGATACCATCCGGCCCACCTGCGCTACCACTCGGAAATGTGGTGATCAGTTTGCGTAGTACCTGTGGTGAACAAGGTGTTGCACTTGGCTGCACTGGGGGAGGGGGGTCGCGTCTGTCTGCTGGGCGAGGAGGGTGCTTAGCTTTCAGGGCCTGCAGCGTCTCGGGAGTGTTCGGTGCCATAGAGTCTGTCGATGATGCGAGTCTGATAGCACCTCTGACATCGCCGTCTTCTATCTTCTCCGCGACTGCAGTGGCAAGGCGGATCTCATCCCGATTATTCTGATGTCGTGCCGATGTGGTATTCAACAATTTTTTATATATAATAATAATGAGAAAATTATTGACATATTTTGCAAAAAGAAAAGGTAGAAATAAATTGTTCTGTTGACTTTTCTTCTTATAAATTAATTACCTCTGTCTGTATATAACCTCTATAACATTATGTTTTATAATATTTTTGCATTCAATTAATAAATTGTGTTTCTACGAATTATTACATCCGCCAATTTTGGTTTGAGGAACAGAGAATTTTTTTGCGAAGGATGTTGAATATTGTTTGGTTGGGAGAGGTGAATTTTGTTGGATGGGGGAATGTTTTTTTGGGGAGGCGGTGGGGCGAAAATGTGAGATATTTTTACAGTCCCCCCAACGAAGATGACTTCCGTGCGCCTATGATTGTAATGAAAGCATGTACCATTTGTTAATTTTCAACAGTAAATTTATGTCTAAAATATATGGAAGCGATGGGATGAATTGGTTCAACCAAACCGTTGCTGGGCACAACTGGTGACTTAATGGTTGCTTTTAAATTGTTCTATCTACACAACATATCCTCAATGATGCAAGCTAGGCATCTGTCACATTGTTGATCACCATAAAATTTCCTAAAAGAATCACTCCAAACATTTACTATAATATTATACTTCCATCAAGGTGTACTGAATAACAGGTATGTCATGGTATGGGAGCCTAATCCTGAAGTTAACGTGGGCCGATCTTTTCCCTATTCATGGCACTTTTCATAATATTTCCTTTGAAACTTCTTATTACTTTTGTTAAGTGTATATGAGCAGGGTTCATAGCAAAGTAATACAATTTTTAATGAAAAGTATTTCTAGAATTGTTATCTTGTTGTTGTCAATAAACAAAACTGTCCAATCAGAGAGCAAGACCTATGATAGCATGATTTTGACATTCCAGAATATTAAATTTCGGTTAGCAATTATTAGAAACAAAGGACGGCCACCAGGAATGTATGTTGCAAATGATATAAATAGTAAATAAAATAGTAGCCCTATTTCTAGTTGGCGGTCATGATGGGATCGTAATACCCATCAACATGGAAACGGGATTGAAAAATATTTATATGTAAAATATTTTGATACACTTTTATTCCCTTTACTCACATAACAAATCTGAAGAACAGAATCCCTCGTCGTTTTGAATTACAGACACTTTATTACATTTCTATATCCACCTAACCAAAGTAGCACATAAGAAGTTTCTAAGGAAATAGTATGAAAATAGTGTCTTAAAGATCGGCCCACGCTAATTTCAGCAATCCGCTCGCTGCATGACCTGTTATTTAGTAAACCTTGAATCCAATGCAAGGTTCAGTAGTGAACTACGGACGTATCTGCTATGAGCTAAAAAGCTGACGCATGGTCTAGACTAGAAGTGACTATAAATTATAAGTAATGTCGTCTACGTTTAGAACTACAGACGTTATTCTATAAAACCTCTGTCGTTTTGTTAGAACTAAATTATTACTTTAGAATCAACGATAATGATTGATGGAAGGACACTTTCCACAAACTCTTCTGGCTAAAGTTTGAAATAAAATAAATCTAAAATACAAATTATAACAAAAGCCGGGAAGCGATAATAGGCCTAACTCCATATTTCGAGTTTCATCCGATCGCATTATGATTTATGGAAAAGATGGATAGTAAACGCTACTCCGTCCCGTCAACTAGATAGATAGATAGATAGATAGATATAATACAAAATATAAACAACGTTTTGCACAGGTTCACCAATACCAATAACATACTATTAGGTCGTCCGGACTGTAATTAATAATTAGTACATATTTGAAAAGTACGTACGGTACATACAGTATGTACAGTAGGATAGAGATAAATAAAGATGTATGTACAGTAAGTATACGTTAGTATCAGACAATTTCAAAATTGTCAATCAAATTTCAAAAACAAGATATATTTAACGAAGTTTAATTGGGGTGTAAACGTTACGCCGACAGAACGCCCATGTGAAGAATGCCAGGTTTTCACTTTTCGGTCGACTTTTTATTGGAATTCTATATATGAATATTTGTATTTTTTTTTAAATTTATCTTTATTAAGTGTTTTATAGCGCTTATTTCTGTCTTATAACCTGTACATATACTAATTCGTTTATTGTTTTGGTTAGATTCAGCCCTTCTGTAACCGGTGGTTTTGGTGAAAACCTGGTATTCTTCACATGGGGGTAACTACAAAGTGAAATATAACGGTAGAAAGTCTGGTATTCTTCACATGGGCCCAGTGACACGCCCCCCCCCCCCCCCCCCCCTCTAATTTTTCTACAAATCTTAAATGAGACATGAAATTTGAAACAGAGATAGTTTCACCTCCCGACCACTGACTGGGTGAGCCAGAATTTTTATTTTTGCTTTCAATCTTTAGCTACAAGCGTTTGAAAAAGGTGTCTCCGGTGATATTGCACCAGTCCCACCGCAGTTATTCTTCTACCTTATAGCTGTTAGTTGGTACAGCTAGAAAGCTGGCCGTGCAAGGATTCCAAATATGTAACACAATCTGAATTTCGTTGAAAAATAGCTGAGGCTGGGCGTTCAAAAGTTACATGGTTTTGCATCAGCGCGAGGCTATTTTATTATATTTAAGAAATACACCATATTCTTAAAACAAATACAATTTCTTCATATATAATATATCGACCGAAAAGTGAAAACCGTCGGTTGTCTGCTGTCGGTTGACTGCTGTGGGCTGTTGGTTGTCTGCTGTTGGTTGAACCCTGTCGGATATTTTAATATTATAATCATTCGTTTAAAGGTTGGACCCATGGCTGTGTGTAAATAAATTATGTTTATAAATAATTAGTAATTAATTACCTAGTAATAAAAAATTACGTTTATAAATAATTAGTAATTAATTACATAGTAATAAATTACGTTTATAAATAACAAGCAACAAATTAACTTTGTCGTTACATTTTTTACTTTACTTTTTTATGTTGTGTTGTTGCTCTCGTTCCATGGCCATGGCCAATTAGCCACCATGCTATTAGTTAATAACGAATAATAAATCAACCTTGAACAAAGAAATAAATGTGTTGCTTTCCCAAACGTTTTAAGTCGAATCCCCGACATAATTTCTTATAATTGTAGCAGTCCCTACTGACAATTACGCCGTAACGGTTCAACTTTAGCTTGCTTGGATTGTAGTGAGTGAACTCAGTAATGCACAGACTGATAGTGAACATTGAGCTTCTGTCTTATATATCTTATGGGCAAATATTCGTGGAAAATTATCGAGAGCGAGAAAATAATTTATTTAAATTGTCACTATATACATAGGCCTGATATATAAGCCTTTGGAGGTTACTTAATAATACAGAAAGTAAAAAGTGCACTAAATATAATTATGCACTCACTATGTGAGCGCATAATCTCTGTGATTATAAAGTAAATTAATTTGTTTCTAACTAATTCAACAAACAGTTTAACAAATAGTATTGTACAAAATGTATTGGACTTATTTAAGTAAATAATTACTATATTTTACTTATGTCATTGTTGGACTAACACTTCTGATAAGCAGCACATAGCATACTTCAGTCATTGGGCCAAAATGACCTAGGCCTAGGCCGAGACGTCTGTAAACCGACAACCGAGACTGGAACTTACGTAGTAAGTAGCCAATATTTAGTGTACAAGTCCGCTACCTTAATATTATATTCTATATTGATAGTATATTGAGAGCATGCCCTATATCATAATATATTGAAATGACGAACACTCGTTTATTGTTTTGGTAATAGCCTGCCACTATAGCCTGTTCCTTTCCTATGGCGGTAATAACGGTTCTAAGCTGTGCTGTGGTTTTCGGCGTTTCGTTTACACCCGGAAAGGGATCTAGGACACTCCCCCCCCCCCCCCCCCCCCCCCCGGACAGTTCCCCCCGGACACTTCCCCCCCGGACACGGCCAGTTAAAGTGTTAAAATTAATCTGGGTGCATCAAAGCAATAAACAAAAGTTAAAGATGGTTTTTTCAAAATTACAAAAGAAACATTTTTATAGTCAAATTTTGTTTGTTTTTCTTTTAAATGGGGGCTGCCGCCCCCAAACCCCCGCTTCTTTTGTTGGGGGCTGCCACCCCCAAACCACTGCTTCTTTTCTTGGGAGCTGCCGCCCCCAAACCCCCGCTTCTTTTTTTGGGGGCTACCGCCCCCAAACCCCGGCATTTCCCCGTGTGCCCGTGGTGAAAGACTTTGAGACGGTTTTGAGATAATCAATTCATGTTTGTATCATAATAAATTGACTAAGCCTAGACTAGGAGCTTTATTGAATGTTAACCAAATTAATATATAAATTACTACAATATTATATAATTCAACAAAATCCTATTAAAAATATTGCAAGTAACCAGGAAATTTAATATGTAGTGTGTATATGTATAATCTATCTGTAGTATGTGGGGCGAGCCACGAAGTTGGCGGAGCCTTAGCGAATTGACACTGTTAGGGGGTGGGTCAATTTATGCAAATAGTTGTCGTCGTCGTCGTCGTCGTCGTTGTCGTCGTCGTCGTTGTCGTCGTCGTCGTTGTCGTCGTCGTTACGATTTTGACATGCTAATAACTTTGTCGGATTTAAAGCTGCCAAGTTGAAAATTTGTAGGTATCAATATGAGCAAAAGTTGAGATTTTTGAGAGACTTTCAGACACCATCAGTGCAATGGTCTCCCGCTAGAGGGCCACATGTCTAAACATTAAATGGCCACCCATTTCTTTGCTTTTAATCCGTTTAAGCTGAAACTTGGGAAGTATGTACTAGACCATTAGCTGTAAATTTCAAAGGAGGCTAATCTGTCTGCAGTTCTCCAGTCTGCCGCTAGAGGGCGAAATGTCCCGAATGTGAAATTATTCTTCCATTTAGTTGTTTATGATCTGATTACGCTGAAACTTGTCATATATGTACTAGATGACATCCTGAGTCTTTGTGTGGATTGTAATCGGTCCGAAGTTTTCCAGTCTCCCGCTAGAGGGCCACATGTCTAAACATTAAATGGCCACCCATTTCTTTGCTTTTAATCCGTTTAAGCTGAAACTTGGGAAGTATGTACTAGACCATTAGCTGTAAATTTCAAAGGAGGCTAATCTGTCTGCAGTTCTCCAGTCTGCCGCTAGAGGGCGAAATGTCCCGAATGTGAAATTATTCTTCCATTTAGTTGTTTATGATCTGATTACGCTGAAACTTGTCATATATGTACTAGAAGACATCCTAAGTCTTTGTGTGGACAGTAATCGGTCCGGAGTTTTCGAGTCTGCCGCTAGAGGGCGAAATGTAGGAAAGTGATAACCTTTGCGAATTCCTTGATCTTAATCTATTTAAGCTGAATTTTGGAATATACAGTACCGGTATGTACTAGACCACATGCCTCGTCTTTGTGAGGAAGGTGATCGATCCGTAGTTCTTTAATATGCCGCTAGAGGGCTAAATGTATGAAAGTGAAAACCTTCCAACATTTCGTTATTTATGATCCGTCAATCGGAAACTTGGTAGATATGTAATAGACCATAGGATGTGGCTTTGTAGGGAAACTAATCCTTCCTTCTTCAGTTACCCAGTCTCCCGCTAGAGGGTTAACGTTTTCCGGGAAAATCTTCTCCTATGTTTTTATAATCCTTTCGAGTTGATACTTAGCATTAACTCATTTCACGTGCTGCGCGAAGGCCCCACTTCGTGTATAGTAATATGTATTATATCAATATGTAATGCTGAACACAGAATACAGGTCGACGCATGTCGATTTTACCCTGGAGAGGTATAATTTTCATTGCAACAATAATATTCATCCCAATCTGCTACAATTTGAAGAAGACTATTACATAATAATACCTATAATTAAAACAATTAATTATTATAATTCTATAGTTAATAAAAACAGTATATCATTCGGGGGATGGAATTTATAGGTCATCTAATTAATTGTTTAAAGATTAGCAAACAATACGATGTAATTGCATTGATAAAACCCATAAATAAAACTTGGATATAAAATGTAAAATCGGGATGCAAAAGATCACTTTCTGAGCTACGAAAAGAAAATTGGATACAACTTGTCTGGATACAAGCGGTCCGTTTACCTTACAAAATGAAAAATACGAATGTGCGAAGTTAAGAACAGTCGGGGGGGAAATGTCTGGGGGGGAAGTGTTTGGGGGGGAAGTGTCCGGGGGGGAAGTGTCCGGGGGGGAAGTGTCCGGGGGGTAAGTCTCCTACTTGAGCGGGGGGGGGGGGGGGGGGGAGTGTCCGAACACCCCGGAAAGACCTCTAAATTAGACAGACACTGGTGCGTTCGTGCATTCGGTTGTTTTTAATGCTAGGAAAGGGAGTTCTTGTCCAAATTAATAAACAGCTCGGACGCTCTGAGTGCCATTAGTTGAACTTGAGATAAATTACCTCCAATTATTAGAATTATGTTAAAGTATGCCAATTAACGACAAAGGGTTACCAGCTGTGGTCCACATTATCTATAAATCATCATAAATTAGTAGGAATCCATCTGCTATGTGGTGGTATCAGTGGTGGGTGGAACCTAATGTCGCCTTCTTCCTCGTAATATGGTAAGGTCATCGTCCTGCAGGGCAGAGTGGCTTGTTTTTCTCGTCTGTAGCCAAGCAGGGTGATTGAACGATAATGCGTTACCCTCTCCACTTTACTTAGCCTATATACAGTTCATCCTCTCCTCCCATGTCACATGGGCTTTGTAGTATGTTTGGAGTCATGAAGTGTTTGGGCTATTACTTGAATCCTTAATAGGCTTTCTGTCAAACAATAACAATTCGAATTGATAGCCCACTGATTATGCAAACAAAAACGACAGACAGTTAATATTTTGTCAATATTGGAGGTCATTCAATAATTCTTATGAGAAGGCATGCAGTACAGTGTTATTGCTATACATGGTTTAATATACCATAATTATTATATTTGGGTATTTACCTATTCTATGTGATTATTGTCCATCTGTTTTTTGGATTTCAATAAAGCACCAATTATCGTCGTAAAATAAATTATATGATTTTAAAATATAATTTTGAACTTCAATTCATCATGTCGCACTTTATAAGAAATTTATTATTGGTGTTTTGGGTTAATGAGTGGTTACATATTATTATACTTGATAAGAAAGAATACAGTTCCCGTCTTAATCGTTATTGTTGTAATCAGGTTTTATTAATTCGACTTGCATTGTAATCTATTTAATAAAGTGCTAGATTACAATACTGTAAATACAAATTCGTACGATGGCTGATAACAAACATGAGAAATTATTCTTAATATATTTGCAATTAAATTTTGTACGAATAGTCAAGAATAAAATAGCCTAGATATTTCCTATTAGCTTACCGGCTGCGCTAATCCACATGTAAGAAATTCAATATAATGTTTTGAATGTACAGTAGACCCGGGTTGCGGAAGGACTAAATCTTACAAAAGCAATATCATAAACAGAACTTCATATTTTGTCCGTTTTTTTTTACATTTTTTAATACTATTTTTGATAGATTTTTTACGATTTAGGTGACCCTATGTCGGTACCCCTATCTGTATTACCGTCCTGGTAGACTACAAACTTAGGCGTATCCACTACCGGTAACTGGTTTACTGTATATTCAGTTCATTAGGTCACGATTTGCATATTAAATATACTTAATAAAATAATAACTTAATATAAATAAATTAAATTAAATATAACTGCTATTCTATCACTGTATGCCTACTTTCCCTGCGTTGTTAACGACGAAGTTAGGACAATTCTGACCCATTCAAAGATCGAATGAAATTTTCATGGGTCGGAATTGTCCGGGTCGGAATTGTCCGGATCCAAATAAATAAAAATAATTAATATAAATTACCGGTAATCAAAACAAAAATCTGTGTTCCAGAACACTAATATTTTTCTTAATTGATAGCTAGTATGTTTTAGAACATTTTCAAAAAAATAGCAAAATCTAGCTATAACCTGTACATATACTAATTCGTTTAGTGGTGTGCCCCTAACCTCTGGTACCGTATTCATGCACATTCTGCAAAATAATTCAACTGTATTTTTACATGGGATAACGCGATGGTACTGTCCAGAACGTCGAATATCACATGGACACAGCAATCTTATGTTGAATAATAAAACAATGTAATGTTAAACAAAATTATTATTTATTATTATTATTATTATTAAATTATTTGGGTCGGAATTGTCCTATGCTGGATCCGGACAATTCCGACCCATGAAAATTTCATTCGAGCTCTGAGTGGGTCGGAATTGTCCGGGTCGCAATTGTCCTGGTCGGAATTGTCCGTACACCGTTAACGACATTGCTTTTTGTTTTGGTTAGAAAAGTTGGCCGCCGCAACCTGCTACTTCCCTCCTTTTTTAATGACATTGGTTTAGATAGAAAAGCCTAAATGTCCCTGAAACCAGAAAAATCCACCCTCTAACCTGCTCCTTTCTCGAAAAAGTTAATAAAAACTTTGGAACACTTTCCAGGTTCAGCTAACTGGCCCTTCTATTCCCCAATATCAATGTCCAAATTCTGATAGAACAATTAATTAATCCATTTTGTTGTAATTATAGCTATTACTTTCCGTTATCTTTTATTGTCCAGGACTTTGATCAACGCAATTATTATTATATTTGCCCAACTCGATTTAGTTTGTATACTTTGTACAAGTTCAGTTCTAGGGTACAGATACTTCTAACGCTTTCAATATGCAGAACAAATATTGAATATTATTACAAAATAGATACATTCGCAGTCACAATGCACGCGAACAACGGAACGGAATAGTAGTCAATCTAGCATAAAACCCAAAAGCAATTCAACCCGAACCACATTTTTTTATTCTCTATACTTTGTGTTAAATTAAATAAAAGTATATTCAAATTATTTTTGTTTATCATATAATTATTTACTGAAATTCTTCGCGAAGACAAATAAAATGTACAAACTACAACCACCGCATTAAGGCACTTACAAAGTATTGACATTAAAATTCATAACAAATTTTAAGATCATTTGTATTGTATTGTATTGTATTGTATAGGGTTTTAGGGCCCACCAGAGTTTTTGCTGTTATATTTCACTTTGCAGTTTACCCCCATGTGAAGAATACCAGGTTTTCACTAAAACAATAAGAATAATTAATCACAGAATAAATAAGCGCTATAAAACACTGAAAACGTTAAAACCTGGTATTCTAATTAAGCAACGCTTACCGGAGTAAAGTAGCATTAATTTAACTATAATGAACGATTCCCCGTACTTAGTTCCAATTTAAGCCTCATGCGAATTTAGTTCCAATCGCAACGAATTTAGTTCCAATTTAGGCGAACTTAGTTCCAATAACTAGAGAAAAACGAAAACGAATTTAGTTCCAATGCATGCGAATTTAGTTCCAATGTATGCGAATTTAGTTCCAATGTATGCGAATTTAGTTCCAATGGAAGCGAATTTAGTTCCAATGGATGCGAATTTAGTTCCAATGGATGCGAATTTAGTTCCAATGGAAGCGAATTTAGTTCCATTAGAAGCGAATTTAGTTCCAATTCAGGCGAACTTAGTTCCAATAACTAGAGAAAAACGAAAACGAATTTAGTTCCAATGGATGCAAATTTAGTTCCAATGGATGCGAATTTAGTTCCAATGGATGCGCATTTAGTTCCAATGCATGCGAATTTAGTTCCAATGGAAGCGAATTTAGTTCCAATGGAAGCGAATTTAGTTCCAATGGAAGCGAATTTAGTTCCAATGGATGCGAATTTAGTTCCAATGGATGCGAATTTAGTTCCATTAGAAGCGAATTTAGTTCCAATTCAGGCGAACTTAGTTCCAATAACTAGAGAAAAACGAAAACGAATTTAGTTCCAATGGATGCAAATTTAGTTCCAATGGATGCGAATTTAGTTCCAATGGATGCGCATTTAGTTCCAATGCATGCGAATTTAGTTCCAATGGAAGCGAATTTAGTTCCAATGGAAGCGAATTTAGTT
Organism: Nemertoderma westbladi; assembly: GCA_032718475.1. Lineage (NCBI taxonomy): Eukaryota > Metazoa > Xenacoelomorpha > Nemertodermatida > Nemertodermatidae > Nemertoderma > Nemertoderma westbladi. The sequence continues at coordinate 96,597 of JAUCBJ010002506.1, forward strand.
CCAATGGATGCGAATTTAGTTCCAATGGAAGCGAATTTAGTTCCAATGTTTCAGGTGTGGGGCGAACCACGTAGTTGGTGAAGAATCTGTTTAATGAATGACACTATTAGGTGGATGGTTAAATAATAATTGTAAATAATTAACCCAAAACGCCCACTCCTAACCAAAACAATCTTATCCCAAACAACGCCCAACCTCTTAACCCAAACAATTAAATTTATATATTTAATCATTTAAAATTATATAATATGTATATACTATATATACTGTAATATGTAATATGTAAAAAAACAACGCCAAGCTCTTAACCCAAACTACGACCAACCTCCTAACCCGAATAATGCCCATCCACCTAAACCGAAACAACTGGTAAATATTGTATTTGGTGTGAAAATGGCACAATGTGTATAACTTGGAGAATATAATACAGACTCAGTCAGTCAGTATCAGTATACTCGTGATTAATATATATTTCAAAATGTGTAATTATAGATTTAATTCATTAATAATAATTCGTTTTTTAATAATGACAGAAGGGTTTTACAATTATTTACAATTATTGTTGACCCTGACCCACCCCAAATAGTGGCAATAATCAATAGGCTTCGCCTACTACGTGGCTATCGCCACGATTGAAACATTGGAACTAACTTCGTACTCATTGGAACTAAATTCGCTTCCATTGAAACTAAATTCGCATGCATTGGAACTAAATTCGCATGCATTGGAACTAAATTCGCTTCCATTGGAACTAAATTCGCATGCATTGGAACTAAATTCGCATACATACATACTATATTAACTATATTTTCTGGTGCTTAATAATAATAATAATAATAATAATAAATTTAACTATAATGTATTGCATAGCAATAAATTGTTCTGTACATAAACAAATGTAATAAAGAAAAAACAAAAGATAATTTATTGCAAACGCAAGTACGGAATAAGTTTAATAAGTGAGTTGGATTGAGTTGCATTTATTCCGGTATATCCTGGGCTGTATGGTTTGTCCGGATTGCTGCCCAAAAATGTGTCAAAATTACCTTTGAAATTGAAAGTGTCGAGGGAATAATCAGACATCGGAGCACAAAGAAACGGCCCCTACAAGTTATCATTATTATGTATTCCAGTAAGTTGTTTTTATTTTGTGATCAGTAAGATTTGGGAACTTTGTTATTTAATATTTTCCAGATGTATTATTATTAGGTACCTTTCAAGTGAATTTATAATATAATATATTTAAGAATAGACGTGTGTTGCGCGTTGCGCAATCATTAGTTTTTAATTATTTAATGATGCAATATTTTATTATCAGTATTCAGTGCTAACCTCGCTGATAGCTGTTGTGAGATTGCCGTTACACACATCTGCCCGCAAATCTAGAATTATTAGGAACTGGCAGCTCCGAGCTGAGATGTTAGTATTAGATAAAGGAAAGAATTTGGGGAGGGGCGATCCTCAGCGTCCAGGGTATTTTCCATTCTCCTTGAAATTCATCCCTAACACCCAACTAGTTGATGCGATGCTTGTACAGATAGGTCTCTGACCGCTGGGGCAAGGAATGATTTGCCAACAGTTTCCTATCAAATAATCAAGGCTCTTCTACTTGGTTCTCTTGCCTGCGGTTGTTATGACGTTTCAGTGAATAGCCAATCACATCACTTTCCAGCCATCAACTAACTGCAAGCTAAGAAAAAATGTTCGCCCAGCTGGGTGGCACTGTTATATGGTTGGCTGATGCAATTATGGGCTGATGCTTGAATCCTGGATTGTGGTTGGCTGTCTTTATGGTACAGTGGCCTTATTATAACCTTGGAACACAGCGCCCCTTAGACTCATTGTGCATATCAGCTGGGTATGCTGTATATGTGCCAGGGCTGTGTTGTGGTTAACTACTTGATTTCGTAATCATTATCATATTAATCTACTAATGCAGTAGAACATTTACATAGTTCGCATTGTGTAATACTGTAGCAGTAAACTGATTTTGGCTTGCGCTCTGCAACCCTTTAATTTACTGTATGTACTTTGTACAGCCGATTGTGAACTCACATTTGAGTATTAGATCCACCCCCACCCCACCCCATTCATACCGTATCTAATCTATAATATTTTTAACCTAACCCACCGTTGCGGTGTGATGGTCCTTTAATGTGCATATTCCAGTATTCACCTTCAACCTAACACCTAGTTTGTAGTTCATTGTTATAGGCCTACCTGCCTAGTAATAATATAATACATGGCAAATTAAATGTCATAGATTATAACAATATAACAAGTACTGTAGGCCTACAAACTCTATTCAACTACCTAGCTGCCTAGCTCCACAGAAATCTTCGCACATACATCTGCTTGTCATGGTGATGTAACTTACGCTTAGGTGCGAGCTATTATTTGATAGGGCACTAGGGCAGTGCCTTAGTTACCATTCCATGTTACGTTTATCACTCGGGAGATTGTGCTTGCTAGCTCTATGACGGTGCGATGCTGACTGGCTGATGCAATCTATTCAGTGATTTTGGCATTACAATTAATTCAACCATTATGCGGTCCCTCCCTATTCTCGGCAGGTTAGGGGAAAAACTCATTCAGTGTAGTTCCTTTACTTGTGATATCCAATCATCTAATAGACAAAATGTGATTCGCTGGCTGGTGCCATTGGAACATTAATGGGAGGAGTTCTCATTTTGCTGCCCAGCTAGGGTTTTTCCTGGTATTAGATTCCAAACAGCCAAATATGCGTGTCAGTTGTTGAAACTGGGATATACCGTAATTCCGTGGACGTAACAATATATACCTATACATTATGTCAGTATGTACCTAGTAACAAACCCATTGCCATTTAGATATTAGTTATTACTGCGCGGTCTACCCTTCGCCTCGCCCCGTTATGTATCCTTGGTTATCCTGTCAGTTGGTCAGTCTTTGTGTCAACAAGCCACTGTCACTTGCTGCTAACTGACTACAGGACTAATGTCAACATGACCAAACCACCACGCATGACGCATTTTATCAGTTTATATGTGCTATAAACTAATGTACCAACATTAGTGATGGGCTTTGTATGGTATATTGGCTTCAGATTTGTTTTTGTAAATTTGGTTACTGTAAATGTAACTTGTAACTATTTCTGTATATAAGTAAGTGTAAGTAACTGTAACGTTGGTATATTCGCTACCGGTAGGCTGTTTGTTTATTTGTGTTATGCTGTTATGCGATATTATATTTTGGAGCGCATGTCTTCCGCCCGCCAACGTACTGGGTTATTGATTTAAAATAGCCAAACAGTTTGTTGTTACGTCGTTGCCATGACGGCGACACAATCACCCACAGACTACATCTTCTTGGACGTGTTTCGAGGGGATACCGAGGTCAAGCGGGAAGGGGCCATGTCGCGAATCCGAACGGCTATATCGTGCAGCACAGTGGCCGAGCGTCCCGGTATACAGGATATTCTGCCGGTTATCCTTCGTCTCTCAGTGCAGTCGCCCTTCAAGGACGTCCGCGAGGGCTGCCACTCGATCCTACAGATCGCTCGCACCCTCGGGTTCAATCTCCCTAAACCCGCGACCACGGTCTCCAAGTTCATACCCCCGTCGGGGTACGACTCGCGGGACGCGGAGGTCCCCGTCCCCGGGGACACCGACACCGAGGAGGTACACGGCTACTACGTGGACCTCTACAAACTGTCTGGACGCGTGGACAACGTCATACAGGTGCTGGCCCTGCATCCGCGATACCTACGATGCTTCCTAGAGGCGCACGCCTTCCTGGTGACTGGTAAGCAGTCGCCGTTGTTGTTTAAGGAGCGGGAGTTTATTGGGTTGATAGCCGCGAGTAGGATGAAGTGCGATCCGTTGCAGGAGTTGCAGAAACAGCGGTTCCTAGCCGCTGGTGGGTCGCGGGAATGGCTGGACGAAGAGTTGCGAGACGGTTACCGCTGTCTGTCGCAGCTCGATAGAGTGCTCGCCTACAGACCATGGTTGCTAGGGAACAAGGAGACCTCTGAGTTGCTACGCACGTTGCGGAAGACCTTTCATAACCAGAAGTTGGTACACGCGGGGGTGCTTCTGTGTCACTTCCACTGTCTGGCCGGGTTGTACCACGGTTGCGGTGTCAATGTAGAGATCGACTTCCCGGGGGGTTGGAAATTCGATAGGAATCACTCGCCTCCTGTGGGGGGCGATTCGCCGCCTCACAGCGGACGCAGGTTGTCTGTGAGCGACCCGTTGGGCGGCGGGATGCTGAACGGGCACGACGGCGGCGGGGACGAGCAACTGCAGTTGGTACAGATGATGCGGGATTCTGTGTCGACGCAGAGCAGTAAGGGGATCTCCCGGGAGGAGAATCGGCGGGCGTTCAGCGCGTTGGGACGGGGGGGCGTGAGTCCGACGAGTCCGAGCGACGGGGGGCGGGCCGCGGGGGGCCGACAGGGGGCTTCGAGGTACGCGGTCAGCACCGAGTACGGGTACGTGGACCCGGAAGTCTGCGACGAGAATACCACGACGGCGAACGCGGAATGGCATTGGGAGTCGCACGGCTACGGGATCCTCGAGAAGTACATGGACGAGTTGCCGCTGCTAATGGAAGCGCGTTTCGAACGCGCCCAGAGACTCACCTACTTCAACATCGGTGAGTGGGCGGAGAGGGAGGACACAATACCTTTCCGCAACGCCGTCTGGTACTTCGTTCACCGTCTCTTCGGCATCCTCCACGACAACTTCAACTACAAGAACAGTGAGCTTCTTCTCAATCCCAAGATCAAGCGTTACATCACGCTGGTCGCCTGTCAGCCCCACAAGGTTTGCTACAAGGACTACTCGCAAGGCCGCGGTAATTTATTCAGACACTCGGAAATGGTGCACATAAATATTATGATCATGGAGGCCAAACTCCAAGCTCAGCTTCTCTACTTCCTAAAAGCTATCTCCTTATGGTAAAACTTATTTCTTCTTTTTTTTAATAGTCTCATTTATATATTATATTTTAATTCAATTATAATGAAAGCAATTATTGTCATTATTGATTATGTTGGCTATAAGATATGAGAATTTGGGAATAGTAAGAAGACTTGCGGATGTAATGTTGTCTCGACTGCCATATTGAACTGCGTTTCGGTAAATAGGATTTATTTAGCGTACAAAATTGTCAAATGTGTAAATATATATTATTCCATGATAGGTTCCTTATTGCATTGTTGTTTGTGTTAGCGGACTTTTTTTTGTATGTTCTACTGTCAGCCCATCGCATTATTACCAAGTCGGCAAGTAAGTAGTCAATGTTGTTAGCGTGTATAGTGAACTGTGGTAATATACCAATACTGCTATACTAACTATATCGTTATAATAGTAATATTATTACTTTGTAAAATTAAAATTATTAATAAAAAATATATTTATAGGTATTCCAAGTTGGTATAATAATTATTGAGTTTTCAAATTCCAATTAGTTCAGAAGTCCAGTCCCGGGGATTTAAATCTGAAAATTGCGTACATCCATGGAATGCTATATAGAGATCTCTATATAGCATTCCATGGTACATCACAGGGTTATGAAAATTCTATGATTTTTCGTAGGTAATCCAAGGCGTACTATATACAAGGCCATGCCATCGAGTTAACTGGGGGCAATATTTTTTTACAACAATTTGATATTTTGATATGGGGAGAGTTCTATAAATTTTTATTTGCTGCAATTTGGTCAACGGTCGTAATTGAAGCCTCCTCGTTAAGTAAGATACAAAATTATATAGTAGCTAGTGTTTTAGGTAGGTTTAACTAGTAATTTCGACACTGGTTCCGACATCCTACTTCCTTCTATAAATATTTTTTAGTAGCTAGTTCTTTTTACTATGTGTATAGAAAATGTTCCAGAATATGTTAGCTATTCATTTAAAAAAATATGTTCTAGAAGAAATATTTTTTGTTCTAGAACATTTTTTAGAAAAAAATCTGGATTCTAATTAAAACGCATGGAATCGTTTTAAATCGTGTTTAAAATCAATAAAAAAAATTTCACAATTTAAAAAAAAAAAATTTTTCACAATTTATTTTATTGATTTTAAACACGTTTTAGAACGATTCCATTCGTTTTAAATAGAATCCAGATTTGTTTCTAAAAAATGTTCTAGAACAAAAAATATTTGTTCTAGAACATAATTTTTTTAAAAATGAATAGCTAACATATTCTGGAAGATTTTCTATACAAATAGTAATAAGAACTAGCTAATACAAAAAATTTATAGAGGGAAGTAGGATGTCGGAACCTATGGCGTCTGATTTGAGCCAAAATACCTTAGAATTACAAATGTGTACCTTACATTTTTCATTAGCTTATATTTATAAGCATCGCTTAAAAGTATGGTATTTTATTGCATTTGAATTTATACATCGCTTAAAAGTAAGCTATGTTTTATGTAGTTGACTTTAATAAATCGCTTTAAATAAGGTATTTTTTACAAGTTCTGTTAATACATCGCTTAAAAGTAAGCTATGTTTATGTAGTTGACTTTAATAAATCGCTTTAAATAAGGTATTTAATTGCAGTTCTGTTCCAACATTGCTTAAAATGAAGTATGTGTTTATGCAGTAAAATAGTTTAATGTAAGCTATGTTTTTGCAGTGTTTCGTCCAATCAAATGCGTTGTTGACAATATCTGTAATTAGTAAATAGATCACGAGAGGGCGCTCTTGAGCAATTGTTGTGTTCCAGTATTCGATCAGCAAAATCGAATTTCTGATATGTAGGGTACACGGTACGGACAGTACGGTTAACAGTATTGTTACAGAGTACTGCAGTAGCCAGTAGGTATGTCATCTGAAAATTTCATCTTTGAAATTGAGAGCCTAATACGGAGGTGAAAACAAATTGCAGATGATACATATAAGCAGCAACTACTTTGATGCCGAGCAATAGGTAAACTTAATAACCAATGCAGCCATTCACGGACGCTTCGATTTACAGTTGGGGAAAGATGCTTATTTAGGCAGTCCGGTCGGACTTCCTAAATAAGAACCGAGCTGCCTATATAGGCAGTTTTTGTCATTTTTTGGGATAAATTTGATGATTGAAACCACTTAAACGAAAATTGGCATATGAAGAATTTTACATATTAGAGATATACCTGTCACTCAACTACTGAGAACAAATTAGAAAAATCTATCTAAGCTTCTTTGATCTATTATCAATATAAGATTGACAGTTTCAGTTTATTTGCCAATGGCTGAAAATCCCATGACTGTGGTGCCTGAAATAATAACACCAGCATTGATAACGTGGTGCTTAAATAGGCAGTTCGCCCTCGTTTTGCTTGGAATTTTTTATTCGAACTGCCTATTTTAGAATGTCAGCTTCTTATTAAAAAGATGATGTGTATGTGTGTGTAGTAAGCTTCTTATTTAGGAACCGCGAATATCTTACAGATACCAGGATACATCGAACTTCTTATTTAGGAACCTGGCATCCTTGAAAATTTTCCTATTTAGGCCCAGCGGCCATGTGATTTTTTAGCCACTGGTAATTATACTAGAACTGTAAATCTTATATTGATAATAGATCAAAGAAGCTTAGATGGATTTTTCTAATTTTTTCTCAGTAGTTGAGTGACAGGTGTATCTCAATTACGTAAAATTCTTCATATGCCAATTTGCGTTTAAGTGGCTTAAATCATCAAATTTATCCCAAAAAACGACGCAAACTGCCTATATATATAGGCAGCTCGATTCTTAATTAGGAAGTCCGACCGGACTGCCTAAATAAGCATCTTTCCCCAACTGATTTATATCTATTATTCCAGAATTACGTTTTGTTACTGGTATCGGCGGCGCTAGGGCTATTACCTGTATTCCCATCCTCTATTAGGCGATCCAGTACATCAATCTTATATTGAAAAATACGTGTTAAATATTATATTATATTTAAGTTTGAAAATGTCTCATCTGAAATTTGTTGGCACCTCCGACCTCCGTATAAAGGCCTGTTTACACGTGGCAACTTTTAGAGCAACTTTCTCGGCAACTAGCAACTTTTTTTGGAGCAACTTAATTTAATCGCTGTTTACACGTGGCAACTTTACCAGCAACTTTACCAGCAACTTGGCCGGCAACTTTTAGAGCAACTTGGCTAGTTTGACTGTAAAATTGTGGGTCATTTTATCTACTAGCTAGTTTTTGATAATTTAATTTGATTATCCCACTTTAATTCGCCAACGCAAATTCCTTCAAGTTGCCGAAAAGTTGAGCAACTTTTACAGCCACCTTTTTGCGTGTTTACAGGGAGCAACTTGATCGGCAACCTGGGTTGCTCCACAAGTTGCCGAGAAAGTTGCTCTAAAAGTTGCCACGTGTAAACAGGCCTTTAGGCTCTCAATTTCCGAGATGAAATTTTCGGATGCCATACCTACTGCAGTGTAACTACTGTATACTGTTAACCGTACTGTCCGTACCGTGTACCCTACATATCAGAAATTCGATTTTGCTGATCGAATACTGGAATACAACAATTGCTCAAGAGCGCCCTCTTGTGATCTATTTACTAATTGCAGATAGTGTCAACAACGCATTTGATTGAATAGCTTACTTTAAACTATGTTTAAACGACACTGTAAAAACATCGCTTACTTTAAACTATATTACTGCATAAACACATACTTCATTTTAAGCAATGTTGGAACAGAACTGCAATTACCTTATTTAAAGCGATTTATTACAGTCAATTACATAAACATAGCTTACTTTTAAGCGATTTTTTAACAGAACTTGTAAAAATACCTTACTTTTAAGCGATTTATTAAAGTCAACTACATAAACATAGCTTTCTTTTAAGCGATGTATAAATTCAAATGCAATAAAATACCATACTTTTAAGCGATGCTTATAAATATAAGCTAATGAAAAATGTAAGGTACACATTTGTAATTCTACGGTATTTTGGCTCAAATCAGACGCCATAGGTTCCGACATCCTACTTCCCTCTATAAACTTTTTGTAGTAGCTAGTTCTTATTACTATTTGTATAGAAAATGTTCCAGAATATGTTAGCTATTCATTTTTAAAAAAATTATGTTTTAGTAGAAGAAATATTTTTTGTTCTAGAACATTTTTTAGAAAAAAATCTGGTTTCTATTTAAAACGCATGGAATCGTTCTAAAACGTGTTTAAATCAATAAAAAAAAATTGTGAAAAAAAATATTGTGAAAATTTTTTTTTTTAATTGTGAATTTTTTTTTATTGATTTTAAACACGATTTAAAACGATTCCATGCGTTTTAATTAGATTCCCGATTTTTTTCTAAAAAATGTTCTAGAACAAAAAATATTTGTTCTAGGACATAATTTTTTTTAATGAATAGCTAACATGTTCTGGAACATTTTCTATACACATAGTAAAAAGAACTAGCTACTAAAAAATATTTATAGAAGGAAGTAGGATGTCGGAACCAGTGTCGAAATTACTAGCTAAACCTACCTAAAACACTAGCTACTATAAAAGTTTGTATCTTACTTAACGAGGATGCTTCAATTACGTCTATTTCACGTCCGTCTGTCTGTGTGTCTGTCCGTCTTGTCTGTCTGTAATGAAAAATTCATTCGTAAATAACTTTTAAAGATTTTAACCATTTTCAACCAAATTTTGTATCGGTATACTAGAGAAAAGGTTCCAGTATTTTTGAAAGTTAAGAAAAAATACGTCTCGAACTTTTGACTCCAGATCAAATCGAACTTGTTTCGAACTTGCTCAATTTCGCGTGCTGCGCGACGCCCCACGAACGTGTAAACTATTAATTTTAATGGTAGATTAAACTCAAAAATATTTAAGGTTATGTATTCTGTACATTTATGTTCGAAAGCGAAACTTAAACTCTATATCGTATAAAGTTTTAGAATCCGTTCTTGATGTGATGAAAACCTTAATTATATAATCATATGACACTCAGTGGCGATCAGTTGGATAATGATTTAAGGGTAGAAATTTAAGGGTATTTTCGTTTGTAGGGGGGGGGGGGGGGGTGGCCGACATAATTGATCGTCGAACACCTCTTCTGAAAAAACGGTTGGTTGCCATGGATTCAAGCATTTTGCAATTTTTTTCATTAAATTATACATAATAGTGGGTATAGCCATTGTAATGCCATTAAAAGTCCGTAATATCAGCTATCATATCAGCCTACTATTAGTTGGATGAGATTAACTAACCTCAACATCAAAAGATAAGTAAAATAGGCCGTCCATTTATTTAATATTCGGATTTACTATAAAGCGAATTCATTAGGACTGTAGTTTGTTTCTACTTTGAACGCCTTCTGTGGTCTTCTGGATTTGTACCGTTTTTTATCTGTTAGTTTCTTCTTTTGTCTTCGAGTGAAGCTTATTCGAATATGATATATTGACACGCGTCGTAAACCACGAAGTAAGGTAAACCTTAACATAAGGGTGGGTAGGGTACCATTACCATTAATCAATCTGTCGTTCTGGTCTTCCTAATATTTGAACGGAAAATAACTCGTCAATCCTCGATGTAATGAAACCAAACTTGGAACATGTCTGTAAATAATTTGCACGGGGGGTTTTACAGTTCTCCAGTGTGCTGCTAGAGGGCGAAATATAAAGTGAAAATCCTTCTTCCTTTTAAATTATTTGTACATAATCTCTTCATAGACACCATAGCGAGCCACGAAGTGAGCGAAGCCTTAGCATAGGGGTTCCATTCACGAGTTGTCTGTCGTCGTCGTCCAATTTTTGTTCGCTAATAAGTCGGTCATTCCGTGATAAAATTAAACCAAACATGGTACCTATATAGTCCGTCAAAAAGGTTAGAAAGAATCGAAGTTTGGTAAAAAAAAAACACAGTCTGTCTGTAGTTTCACACATTTGTTAAAAACCGAAATAAGTCAGTGACATTAATGAAAGTAATCCAAACTTGGTACACATTAGAGTTGAAACAGAGACCTGTTTTTCTTAATCCCGGTGAACCAGAGACCTACCCGGAGAATTATTTTGAAAAATACCGGAGACCAGAGCCGGAGATCAGAGACTTTGCTTATTTTTCTACTTACAATTTGATTACTCCCCTATAGCACAAACAGATACATATGGACTGAGAACTATTTTTCTATGGTTCAATTGCAGTAAGTAAATTCAACCCATTTCAACCCTCACCCATTGTAAGAAAATAAGCGCACGTACAGTTTGGGGGGCTTAATTAATATTAATTTGATTATCTGTTTATTAATTCGTTCTTATTTTGTTATTTTTAATTAATAATAAGTTACATAAATTTGTTTTGCGCCATGGGTACCGGTACTTTGTTAATTAAAGGCACTTATTTTACAATTATAGTTCAAATCATATACATTTCAATATACATAGTCATATAGTCATACTCGCTCTACTCGCCCCATTTACAAGCATCGTTACCGTTACGCTCGTTCTCTCCATTTGGTCGTCATATTATATATCCTATAACAAATTGAATGGAGATCATCCCTTTCTTTCACTTTTAAACATTATCGGTGCTCAAATTAAGCGCCCTTATCCTTAAATAAGATCCATCTTCAGGTGCTAATTTAAATTAAAATTAAACGCACCTTAAATTAATTAAATAGAAGATTATCGGTACATTTATTAGAAATATAAATAGTGTAAAAGTGAATATATAATTGTGTTGAAGCGGTGTATGTAAAATAGTTAAAAATTAAAGAAATAATTAATTGTAAAAAATTTGTGGAAAATTATCCTCATTTTACATTTTGTGTTGTACAGGATTTATTTTTAAATAACTATTTCTAATTTGTAAAATCACTGATCTCTGGGTAAAATAACTGTTTTCAATACCCGGGAACCAGAGACCTATCCAGAGACCAAAAAACTGCCCGGAGAATCCAGAGATCAGTGATAAGTCTCTGTTTCAACTCTAGTACACATGTAAGTAAATAAGTAGCTACAAAGTATAAAACTAACCAGCAGATTCATCTGAAATTTGGTAGAAGTGACCTATGAACATTACGGCTTTATTAATAATTTTGCTTACCAACAGACTAAGTCAGTTCATCTGTCAGTCCCATGGTGGCGTTTTGTAAATATAAACAAGTATTCGGAATACATCTTCAGGGGTTATTTGAGTCTCGTGCTGCGCGAATGATTAATGAATAAAACCGTTCTCAACAGCAAATTGCAAAGCGCCACTTTACACACATAATTTTTATTAAATATTAAACATTATCTTCTTTTTACAAGAACATTTTTATATTAGTAACCTATGAATAATTGAAAATCTTTTTATATTTTACATTGGTAATAATCGAAAATCATCGATAATCGATCGAAAATTTCATAAAATCGATCAAAATTTTTTTTAAATTTCGATGGACAACGATAGTACACATACAGTCTGTCAAAAGGTTTAGAATGTGAAATTCTAATTCTAATTCTGTGAAATGTGATTTTCGCGTGCACCACCTCTGCGACTGAAAACGTCCAGCGCCGGTGAATGTGCCTCGTGCAGCGCGTAGCCGTAGCGCCCATGTAAAGAATACCAGGATTTCACTTTTCGGTCGACTTTTTATTGGAATTTTATATATGAATATTTTTTATTTTTCTTTTATTTATCTTTATTAAGTCTATTTTAGTACATACTGTACATATACTAATTCGTTTATTGTTTTGGTTAGATTCAGCCCTTCTGTAACCTGTGTTTTTTGTAAAAACCTGGTATAACATGGGGGATAATGGGGGTAACTGCAAAGTGAAATATAACGGCAGAAAGTCTGGTATTCTTCATATGTGCCGCACGTAGGATCCAAATTGTATTGGATCCATATTGTAATGCAATTAGCCGTGATACGGAATGTTATAATTTTTGTTTCTCGAAAAGGCGAAGTTCTGAGATAAAATTATTGTAATCATAAACAAAATAATATTTAATATAATAACAAATTAATTGTATTCGAAAATTGAAACATTATTTTTTTTTTCTTAAATCATATGGGACCCGTACATTGAGCCATCTAGATGTAAAATAAAAAATTATTTACAAAATTCATAAGGAGTTTATAATGTAATTATATTTTTAATATATTATTTTTGTATATCTTTATCGCCTTCCATATCTGGCATCTATCACATCTCGATTGATTTTGAATATTAATAAAATATATATTCTTCGTCGTAAAATATTATTTCAATTTTCGAATTAAAAATCTTAAAACTTAAATTAAATTATGAAATCCAATGTTTAATCTCTATAAGAGTTATCGTACGGGCCTCTCGTTGTGTAATCATGTAAAGTTATACATTACAAGCCCTGAAGTCAATGGAATATTTCGTAGGAAAAAATCAATAATATTTAGATTTATGTTTCCATTTCCTTTGACTTCCTGTTAAATTCGACGTAACAAAGGTGGATTATAAACTTCACAGTTTGCAGTTTACGTTAATAAAGTCTCAAACTTCAAACCAGTGCCAAAATAATTGTTCGACTGAATAACTTTAGGGTAGTGTCTACATATTTGTACATTCCAACGCCCATAATATCTCATCATTTACTACTTACACAAATATGCAGCGTATGTACTACGCGGCCAACAGCTAGTAGCTGGAGCCATAGGCGTACGGGGCGGGGGGAGGAGGGGGGGGGGGGGGGGGGGGGGCTGCAGCCCCCACGGTGAACCAAAAAATGGGGGCGAAAAATCGGAGGGGGAGGGGGGGGGGGGAGAATTTTGAGATAAAATATAATCAAGGCAGACAATGAGAGGGAGAGAGTGAAAAATAAAATCGAAATCCCAAGTAAAATAACAATTACAAAAAATTGATTTAATAAAAATGTTGTACTAGAAACCAGAATCATCGTAGTCACTTACACGTACTACAGTACATGAGAAATTAAAAGACAGAACAAGATGAAGATAATATATAAATAAGTATCCTGGCTATATTTACAAAAAAACTTGAGAATTGGGCAATGCTGGCGTCTGGTTGCTGGCAGCCCATAAAACAGGCAGCAGCATAATTAATGGTGTTTACCCAGAAACTGGAAGTAATGCAGTAGGTAGGACGCAGTGGCGGTACGGCTAATGTCGCGTTACGGCTACTCAAAAAGTCGCGTTACGGCTAATTTTCAGATTAGCCGTAACACGACTTTGAAAGTCGCGGTACGGCTACTCAAAAAGTCGCGTTACGGCTAATTTTCAGATTAGCCGTAACACGACTTTGAAAGTCGCGGTACGGCTACTCAAAAAGTCGCGTTACGGCTAATTTTCAGATTAGCCGTAGCACGACTTTGAAAGTCGCGGTACGGCTACTCAAAAAGTCGCGTTACGGCTAATTTTCAGATTAGCCGTAACACGACTTTGAAAGTCGCGGTACGGCTACTCAAAAAGTCGCGTTACGGCTAATTTTCAGATTAGCCGTAACACGACTTTGAAAGTCGCGGTACGGCTACTCAAAAAGTCGCGTTACGGCTAATTTTCAGATTAGCCGTAGCACGACTTTGAAAGTCGCGGTACGGCTACTCAAAAAGTCGCGTTACGGCTAATTTTCAGATTAGCCGTAACACGACTTTGAAAGTCGCGGTACGGCTACTCAAAAAGTCGCGTTACGGCTAATTTTCAGATTAGCCGTAACACGACTTTGAAAGTCGCGGTACGGCTACTCAAAAAGTCGCGTTACGGCTAATTTTCAGATTAGCCGTAACACGACTTTGAAAGTCGCGGTACGGCTACTCAAAAAGTCGCGTTACGGCTAATTTTCAGATTAGCCGTAGCACGACTTTGAAAGTCGCGGTACGGCTACTCAAAAAGTCGCGTTACGGCTAATTTTCAGATTAGCCGTAACACGACTTTGAAAGTCGCGGTACGGCTACTCAAAAAGTCGCGTTACGGCTAATCTATTGTCTTGGTTTTACACAGGGAATCATTATCAATATTATTCTATGGTGTTTACGTACAGATGAGAAAGGTTCGAAAAATTTAATGTAATAATGTTTTACAGCATGGGATGTCAACCAACGCTCTAACATTTCCTTTAACATTCACTTTATATCACTCGATTTACTTTACCTCACTCGCTTTACCCGCCTTTAATCGATTTCTCTCTCTCTCCCTGTCTCTCTCTCACTCTCTCTCTTACTCTGTGTTAATTACTTCACTTTCTTACTAACTCCGATCGCGAGTTGTTAGTGCTAGTACTTGACCTCACCCTCTCAATTACTTTCACTTTCTTACTAACTCCACACGTGAGTTGATTGTGGTAGTACTTGACCTCACCCTCTCAATTACTTTCACTTTCTTACTAACTCCACACGTGAGTTGATTGTGGTAGTACTTGACCTCACCCTCTCAATTACTTTCACTTTCTTACTAACTCCACACGTGAGTTGATTGTGGTAGTACTTGACCTCACCCTCTCAATTACTTTCACTTTCTTACTAACTCCACACGTGAGTTGATTGTGGTAGTACTTGACCTCACCCTCTCAATTACTTTCACTTTCTTACTAACTCCACACGTGAGTTGATTGTGGTAGTACTTGACCTCACCCTCTCAATTACTTTCACTTTCTTACTAACTCCACACGTGAGTTGATTGTGCTCGTACTTGACCTCACCCTCTCAATTACTTTCACTTTCTTACTAACTCCACACGTGAGTTGATTGTGGTAGTACTTGACCTCACCCTCTCAATTACTTTCACTTTCTTACTAACTCCACACGTGAGTTGATTGTGGTAGTACTTGACCTCACCCTCTCAATTACTTTCACTTTCTTACTAACTCCACACGTGAGTTGATTGTGGTAGTACTTGACCTCACCCTCTCAATTACTTTCACTTTCTTACTAACTCCACACGTGAGTTGATTGTGGTAGTACTTGACCTCACCCTCTCAATTACTTTCACTTTCTTACTAACTCCACACGTGAGTTGATTGTGGTAGTACTTGACCTCACCCTCTCAATTACTTTCACTTTCTTACTAACTCCACACGTGAGTTGATTGTGGTAGTACTTGACCTCACCCTCTCAATTACTTTCACTTTCTTACTAACTCCACACGTGAGTTGATTGTGGTAGTACTTGACCTCACCCTCTCAATTACTTTCACTTTCTTACTAACTCCACACGTGAGTTGATTGTGGTAGTACTTGACCTCACCCTCTCAATTACTTTCACTTTCTTACTAACTCCACACGTGAGTTGATTGTGCTCGTACTTGACCTCACCCTCTCAATTACTTTCACTTTCTTACTAACTCCACACGTGAGTTGATTGTGGTAGTACTTGACCTCACCCTCTCAATAACTTTCACTTTCTTACTAACTCCACCCACACGTGAGTTGATTGTGCTAGTACTTGACGCCCTGTCCTCTCTTATTTTCGCCTCGGTTATGTATTGATCGTTTTGTCCCAAAATTGTAATACTCACTTCGTCTCCAAATTATGTCATTGTTGTCACCGGTATTTTAATCAAAAGGTTCGCATGTTTGCATATTTGTACACACACATATCGAAAAACTAGGCTTTCATTTCCGTAGATTGACCAGTCTATCCATAGCAGAAACTAACAAAATTCCTTGACTTGGTGCGGCACCCTCAATATAATCTGACCATTTAAATTATCAAAATACGTACTACACACCCATCCATCTTACTAACATAATCATTCGTACAGTACGTGGACTCGGGTTACAGCGGGATTCCACATTTCATTCATATAATAAACCCCCCAAGTCTTGTCTTACTAACATGATCATTTTGTACAGTACGTGGACTCGAGTTGCCGCGAGATTCCACTTATCATTCACTTAACAAGCCCCCCCTCAGTCCCACTAACATTATCAAGTACTGTAAGTGGCCCCAGGTTAAAGCGGGCTGCCACATGTTCACTCATATAACCACCCCCCTCTCGATATATACTGACATTATATTATATAATTAATAATAATAACCCTTCACAACGCCCATCAACCTCAAACAGAATTATTGAATCTCTGCACATTCATTGGTCGAATCTACTAATTTGTTAGCCCTAGTATGTTAGCACCGCCATGTGTTACATCAATGCAAACCTCATGTTTTAGGCCTGACCCCCTCCATTCAGCATCTTGACCTCCTGTTATCACCTCGCGATGTAATAATTTACCATTATATACTTCATTCTGAGCAATTTCGTCAGTCTTCCTATTTTCTCCACTGGTTGTCACAAATTGTTTTTTACCGCTCGCTCGCTCGCTCGCTCACTCCCCGTCCGCTCGCTTGCTCGCCTTTTCATTTGTCCCATTTCATTTACTTTGATAACACTTTATTTCTGCTGATATTTGTAACCACATATACTCGAAGTAAATGTTTCATTAATTTCCCCTCCCCTTATTTTATCAACATTTTTACTACGTTATCGAAATATATTATGTTATTTATTAGTGCTTTTATTGTCCTCATTTCATTATCATAACTGCCCGTGATTTGTAAATACAAAACGATTGAATGCGAGCGCGTTAATAAAGAAACTCAATTTTGCAACCGAAACCTTCCTTGAGTGTCCCAATGATAGACACTTTCAGTAAAAAACAATTTCTTTTCCACCGGCATCTTAGTTCTGTAGTTAGTGCTTAGGGCGTTTTCAAACTGTTGTAGCCTAGTGCCTAGCGGCCTAGGGTTTTGACAGTGGACCTATTACAGTATTAGTGTAGCTGGGCCTACATTCCAGTACTGCAGTACGCTACTGCCTACTGCACTGCACTATACTGCCATACACCAGTACACTGTAGGCCTACGCCAGTCAGCCAGTACGCATCAGCCTGACAGCCCGTCATGGCTACTGCTACCGGTAGCCAACACCAACTCGACGAGGATGCTTCTTCCTCCATCACTTCTGACCACGGTGGCTCTCCAAATGTCGACGATTTGCGAGCTCTCGATTCGCGCGCTCTGAGTGGACTTAAATCTTCATTTACACGCGCCCACAACGCACTCGCCTACCACCTCTCGCTAACCGGGCCTGTACAGGACAACTTAGTCGACACGTCGTTCAACACTTTCAAACTATCATTCGGTAAGTACCGGAGCAAAACACATCAAATTTTACTTATCCCTAACTTTCGGGCTCAGAATAATACACTTTATAACAAATTCACACATGATTATGCCGAGGCTGAAGCCCGGTATTATCAACTGGAGCGCAAATATGCCGATTATCAGGAGGACGCACAAAGTGAATCTATCCCCGTAGTAGACCCACCAAATCTTCCTTCAGAACGGGCAAGGATGACTTCGCTCGCACTGCCCCACCCAACAGCAACAGGTAACATAAATAATTCTCATGGTGATTTTACACTAACCCCCTTAGGTGACAAAACATCTAGTGCGGGACCGAGACACGTCCGTCGTTCGCTCACTACAGCCTGCATAGATGAGTATCACAATCCCACACCTTTTCGTGGCTTTTCATCGCCGGACCTAACTTTACTAAATGCAAATGTAGGCTTACAGAGCAATGAAATAGGCCTACCGGTATCGGCACCCGATAACCCTAATCCCAATAGGGAAACATGTGACCAGGAATTATTAACTGATTTTTTAAACGCCTCTAGAGATTTCGTAATCCATAACGAATCTGGGTTTCAAAATACAATTAGGCCTATCATGCCTATAGACCTACCGGTTGACTGGTTGAGTACAATAAAAGTAACCCATTACCGGTACCTGCAGCACTGTCAGTACTGGTAGTTAACGACCATTTAAATCTAGGCGTCAGTGTGAATAATTCGAACAACACTGATGCGAGTCCCTTAGTTTCCCCTCAGGTTCCAGTCTCGACTTCGGTCAACTTAGTGGGGATTCCCTCCAACCCCTTGAGTGTTGTGAACTCTGTCACACAGGACAACCCCCAGACGAAAACTGTGGAAACTCAAAACGGTAATATTGGTAATCAGGTAAAGTCGAGAATAGTAGACGTGAACCCTGGAGATTCGGTAAGTCAAATAAACTCTCACCCCACGATCTCAGCCGTCTCCAGTTCTAAACTGAGTGGATTAGCTCGCGCTACTCGACTCAAACTTATGAAATATAAGGCACAAATGCAAACGTACCAACATTTAGACGAATTATCTAAGAGGAGTAAGCAGATTCAACGCGATGCAAAATGCAGAGAGCTAGAACTGGAGGCGGAATTTTACGCAAACGAAATTAATGAACAAAACCGAAACGGCGTTGTTACTGTATGTAGTGGTCCCACCCCTACTATACCAGTACCAATTACTACCTTGTCCACCGACAATATCCCAACAACCACGCCTACTGTAACTCTACCATCCCCTTACCCCTGCACTACCCAGTCATTTCCCCCCTCGCTACCCTCACAACCTATGACTGTGACGACACGTCCCAGCATCAACATCACCACCGCTATCCCAATAGTTTGCTCGACTAATCACCCCCCTGTCACTGCTCACAAAACCACGCAATCTGTGGTCCTCCCGCATACTGTGAGTTGTGTACCCGCATCCTTGCCATCAACTTTAAACCCTGATGTCGCACCCTTTAACCCCCCGACTGTAGAGTCATTGGCAACATTCCAACATCTACCATCTGTACCTACCAACCACTCGGCAGATCCATTGGTTAACTTTGGTAATATTTGCCCTTCTACTCTGTCAGCCCGACCTTTAAATAATCACACAAATCACCATCAATCATCTGCACAAACATTACCCAACCCTAACACCATCAGTAACCATCACACACTCTCATCCCAAACTCCCGTCCCCACTGTTCCTCAACATTCACTCGATTACAAATCTGACTCAACTATTCCTAATCCCCTTGCTGGTAGCCTCAACTCAGAACAATCTGCCCTCCTAAAGTTGACGTTACCCACATTGCAACCAACCAAATTCGACGGCAAGTTACTAGACTATGTCCAGTTTAAGCAGACATTCTACGACCTTATAGACTCTAAACCTATCCCTGACAATGAGAAACATATCTATCTTATACAGTTCACAGCTGGTGAACCCCGCCGCGTTGCCGAGTTATACCGCAGCTCAGACAATGGGTATACACTGGCTTGGGCCCAACTCGACAAGAGGTACGGACACCCCAGGGAAGTCTCGAGGTCTATCTTGAACCAGCTGACCCAGGGCCCTAGACTGAACCTCACGGCAGCCGACTTATTAAAGTTTATCGACGATATATCGATTAGCCACGCCACCCTGGAATCCATTGGTAGTTCGACCCGGTTGAATGACCCCAGCAATATGGATCTCTTAGCTTCCAGGCTGCCTATCGAACTGGTTAATCGCTGGACCCGTCACGCTACCAAACTTCATACCAACAAACGGGTGGAACCTCAGGTCTCTGATCTTGTCAACTTCCTAGACCAGGAAGTCAGCGTATTGAATTACTATGGCACTGGTAAACCAAAGACCCGACCCCCAGCTAGCTTTCCGGCACTCACCTCAGCAGTACCAAAACAAGTTAGGACTACGTCTACAACCCCTCTTAGACCTAGCCTTCCTCCCAATGCTCCTCAGTTACCCATAGATGGTGCACAAACCACCAGTGCCACCAGCCAGAATAGACTTCGCTGCATGTACTGTCGATGGAGGTCATAAAATCTATGGCTGTGATTCCTTCCTAAGCCTCACATATCATGATAAAGATAACTTCGTTGCAAATTATCCTTCCCATGACATGTGCCGCAACTGCCTTGGACGAGGCCATTTGACCGCTGACTGCTTGTCTAAATATACATGCAAGACGTGCAAGTCGAACAAACATCATTCACTATTGCATCCCCCCAATGCGCCATTTACTAGAATTCCTCACTCATCCGCTACCACACCCACACCCATGCCTCGCTCCACTGCGTCAGCCCCTAACAAACACGTGACAAGTAATCCCCCTATGTCTTCACGAAATACCTGTCTTCACAGATTTCAAAAGAGAAATACTGTTCTACAGACAGTCCCTGTTCGTCTCACTTCAGATCATACTACAATGTCTCTTACAACATACGCGTTGATTGACCCAGGCTCTGACCAATCAATACTCGATGACCGAAACTTGCCCCCATTAGGTCTCCATTGCACTCAGTATAGGACCATCCCAATTAGTACCTGTCTAGACAAAGAGAGACTCATAGAAGTCGGCGCTATCAAGTGCAATGTATCTCCTGTCAGCAGTAATGGGACCCCTACACTAGTGAATGTCACTTTCGATGTCATCAAAGGGTTTAGAGACAACTTCGTAACCCCAAGGCGTTGGAATATCAGAGAATGGCCCCACTTAGCTGACTTAGACTTGAGTCATCCCCCTTTAGACATCCCTCAAGTGACAGTCTTGTTGGGACAGGATGCCCCAGTCGCCTTGATGCAACTTCAATCTCGCTGGGGCCCGAACCCCCAGACTCATCCGTACGCTGTTGAAACTCCGTTTGGATGGTCAGTCTGTGGCCCTAATCTTGCCCCAGACGATGACCTTGACATTTATCCCACCTCACAAATACATTGTACCCTATCTGACGTTAACGACTTGGATACACTCAATGACCGACATTCTCCCCCTGAACGAACTGCAGCTACTTTTGACCCTGGTTCCGATTCAAACTCTGAAGTGACCCAGAACCCACACCCGACAATGACTACATTGGTTCCATTCAGTCCCAAGACATCATCCAAACAATCTCAACATCCTAACATTTCATATTTAAACGACCTAGAACAGAACCTTAGACGATTCTGGGAGATGGAAGTACATTCGTCTTCCTTAGGAAAGGAAATGTCCCCCTTAAACCTTCGATCCCAATCCATACTGCAGGCCATGCGCCTTAAACCCAACGGACATTACTCACTAGGTCTCCTGTGGAAACGAGACGATGTAACGCTCCCATGTAATAAATTATACGCACAACGTTGTTTAGTTTGGTTGGGGAAACGTCTCAGGAAGAAACCGGAAGTTCTAACTCTCTATACCACTCAGGTTGAAGACTATATATCACAGGGATACGCTAGGAAACTCACCCCATCTGAGATTGACTCGCATGGCCCTCGTTCTTGGTACCTGCCGCACCATTACGTTCTATATCCCAAGAAACCCAACAAGATTAGAGTTGTGTTCAACGCAGCTGCACCCTACTTTGGCACTTCTCTGAATGCCAACCTAATCAACGGACCCGACCAATCCAACCTACTGTCTGGAATACTTTGCAAATTCCGTCGCCATGCTGTAGCATTCTCGTGCGATATAAAATCTATGTTCCACCAGGTCGAAGTCAACCCGGAAGATAGGGACTCCTTACGATTCCTGTGGTGGGAGAATGGCGACATGGATCGCAGTCCTACAGAATATTGGATGGAAGTCCATATCTTTGGAGCAGGGGACTCCCCAACTATCGCTCTCACAGCTCTGCGAAGGACAGGTTCCGACAACGCACACCGATACCCTCCAAGAGTCAATGAAACAATTCAAAACGAGTTTTATTACGATGATGGTATGTCTGGTGCTCAAACCCCATTAGAAGCTGTAGATCTCGCTAAAAGTTTGATCGAATGTTTATCGCTTGGGGGATTTCACCTCACCAAGTTTCATTCCAACAATTCCGAATTTCTCAAGTCATTAGACCCAACCTACCTTGCCATCCCGACTCATACCACTCGTGACTCTGACATACAGACAGCTATCACCACAGCCCTTGGACTTGTTTGGGACACTGTGAATGACACGCTATCGATTGACATACGGCTGAAGGACACACCGTCCACCAAGCGAGGTGTCCTATCTCTAGTCAGTTCTCTATTCGACCCTCTGAGTTTCTTGGGCCCTGTTACCCTCTTACTGCGTATCCTGCTGCAGGATATATGGCGCCATAAACTTGGCTGGGATGACCCTATTCCACTACCACTAGAGACCCGATTGAACGAGTGGAAATTACAACTCACGCTACTGGTCGACTTCTGCATACCCCGGACTTACACCCCTATTCCTTTACCTGACAACATTTACGACATTCATTCCTTTTCGGACGCCAGCGACAAAGGGTATGGTATGGTGAGTTACCTTCGTACAACCACACCCGATGGCGCCATTACCACTGGCTTCTTGATTGCCAAGGCCCGTAGTGCCCCCCTCAGATATATCTCTATCCCCAGGCTTGAATTACAAGCAGCACATCTTTCCGTCGACTTGACTGTACAAGTTCGGCAAGAACTTGACATGCCCATCCGCTCTATGACATTCTGGACTGACTCAACTGTTACTTTAGGTTACTTGAGAAATGAATCCCGTCGCTTTAAGCCTTACGTAGCCAATCGAGTCAGCCTTATTCATGGTCATACCACTGTGGATCAGTGGCATCATTGCCCGGGGAATCTTAACCCCGCTGACTATGCGAGTCGTGGGTTATTGCCTCAGAGATTCCTACAAACGGAACAATGGATTCGGGGCCCAGACTTTCTGTCTCTTACTCCAGAATACTGGCCGGTCTCGCACAACGCGCCTTATACATTACCCTCCGACGATCCCGAGCTTAAGTCTGACACCCGAGTCTATGCTATGAACACCATGGCCCCTTTGCCCCCTACAGACAAACTTATACAGCACTATTATAAGTCATACAGACTCATACGCGGTGTGTCTTGGTTCATTCGTTTCTTTGAATACCTAAGACATAAACGTGGTCCTCTACAACCCGGTAGTCCTCGTAAGTTGACCTCATCGGAGCTCGTCACTGCCAAACAGCGCATTGAACAGTACGTTCAACGAGTTGGCTTCCCAGGTGAGTATACAGCTCTAAAGTCTGGATCTCCAATCCCCAAGGTGAGTACAATCCGGAAACTATCTCCCTTTTTAGACGAAGACGACGGATATCTGAGACTAGGGAGCCGCGTTGCACGAGCACCCACGTCCTACGATGCGCGCTTTCCTATCCTTATACCGAAGAATTGTCACTATGCCAGGCTCTTGATACACGATGTACACATCAGACTTCGCCATGCTGGACAAAGTCACAGTCTGGCATTCCTTAGAGAGCGTTATTGGATCATTAATGCAAGATCGTTGATACGAACCATGCTTAGTGCTTGCATTGCTTGCAAGAGATTGCATTCTCGCACGATGACCCAGATAATGGCCGATTTACCTGAGTCACGACTCACTCCATATAAACCTGTTTTTGCTTTTACAGGTATGGACCTATTTGGCCCTTTTCTCTTTAAGAGAATGAGGTCCTTGATTACACGATATGGCATTATATTCATTTGTTTTAATTCTAGGGCGATTGCACTGGATATGGTAGAGGACCTCTCAACAGACCGTTTTATCAACGCATTACGACGTTTCATCGCCACAAGGGGAACCCCTCAACACCTCTATTGCGACAACGGAACGAACTTTGTCGGCGCCGAATCCGAGCTCAAAGAATCCCTCGCTCGAGTTGACCAAGACAAAGTGACTTCACACTTGAGAACATTGGACTGCACCTGGCATTTTCAGACACCGCTTGCCCCCCATACCTCTGGAGTATGGGAACGCCTCATTCGTAGCGTTAAGGACTCTCTATACGCCACCATCAAGGACTCAACCCGTATCAACGAGGACACCTTTCGTACCGTGCTGGCCGAGGTAGAAGGAATCCTCAACTCGCGTCCACTGACCCCGGTTACCGACGATCCGACCGCCGACCAACCGATTACTCCTCGGCACTTCCTCCTCAGGAACCCTGTCCAACTATCCCCACCAGGGAAGTTTGACCGTAAAGACGAACTCGGCCGCAAATCCTGGCGACAGGCACAGGGCCTGTCTGATCGTTTCTGGGACATATGGATTCGGGAATATATCCCTACGCTCCACAAACGTTCCAAGTGGACCGCGCCCCAGAGGAACCTCAAGGTGGACGATGTCGTGATCATTACAGATGAGAAACTCCCTAGAAACTCGTGGAGAATCGGACGAGTTTCTGAGGTTCGGCCCGGTAAAGATGGACGAGTTCGCACTGTTCGCGTCGCCTACGATAAGTCTGACCTCCTCCGTCCCGTTAGTAAACTTTGTCTGTTGGAGGGATCCGATCCCGATGAGATCCTCTCGTATTGGGGACGTACACCTGAGGACGACGGAAACGGACTGAAGAACTCCGATTGAACACAAACTCAATGTAACATTGTTTCGAACTCAAATTCGATGTCGCGTCGCCTCGAACATGGAACTCTCTCATTATCTCACACGTACTAACTCGTTGTTGATATTAACCCTTTAGTATGGTGGCGGTTGAGTATTTCCTTGGTTATACGTAGACTTGTACACCCTATCACTATCTATATCGCGTTGGTTTTCCTATGTCTCATTTTGGCACTCCCTGCCAAGAGGGGCGGTGTGTCAACCAACGCTCTAACATTTCCTTTAACATTCACTTTATATCACTCGATTTACTTTACCTCACTCGCTTTACCCGCCTTTAATCGATTTCTCTCTCTCTCTCTCTCTCACTCACTCTCTCTCTCACTCTGTGTTAATTACTTTCACTTTCTTACCAACTCCACACGTGAGTTGATTGTGGTAGTACTTGACCTCACCCTCTCAATTACTTTCACTTTCTTACTAACTCCACACGTGAGTTGATTGTGGTAGTACTTGACCTCACCCTCTCAATTACTTTCACTTTCTTACTAACTCCGATCGCGAGTTGTTAGTGCTAGTACTTGACCTCACCCTCTCAATTACTTTCACTTTCTTACTAACTCCACACGTGAGTTGATTGTGCTAGTACTTGACCTCACCCTCTCAATTACTTTCACTTTCTTACTAACTCCACACGTGAGTTGATTGTGCTAGTACTTGACCTCACCCTCTCAATTACTTTCACTTTCTTCTAACTCTACACGTGAGTTGATTGTGTTAGTACTTGACGCCCTGTCCTCTCTTATTTTCGCCTCAGTTATGTATTTATCGTTTTGTCCCAAAATTGTAATACTCACTTCGTCCCCAAATTATGTCATTGTTGTCGCCGGTATTTTAATCAAAAGGTTCGCATGTTTGCATACTTGTACACACACATATCGAAAAACTAGGCTTTCATTCCCGTAGATTGACCAGTCTATCTATAGCAGAAACTAACAAAATTCCTTGACTTGGTGCGGCACCCTCAATATAATCTGACCATTTAAATCATCAAAATACGTACGACACACCCATCCATCTTACTAACATGATCATTTCGTACAGTACGTGGACTCGGGTTACAGCGGGATTCCACATTTCATTCATATAATAAACCCCCCAAGTCTTGTCTTACTAACATGATCATTTTGTACAGTACGTGGACTCGGGTTACAGCGGGATTCCACATTTCATTCATATAATAAACCCCCCCTCAGTCCCACTAACATTATCAAGTACTGTAAGTGGCCCCAGGTGAAAGCGGGATGCCACATGTTCATTCATATAACCACCCCCCTCTCGATATATTATACTGACATTATATTATATAATTAATAATAATAACCCTTCACAACGCCCATCAACCTCAAACAGAATTATTGAATCTCTGCACATTCATTGGTCGAATCTACTAATTTGTTAGCCCTAGTATGCCTGTCATGTGTTACATCAATGCAAACCTCATGTTTTAGGCCTGACCCCCTCCATTCAGCATCTTGACCTCCTGTTATCACCTCGCGATGTAATAATTTACCATTATATACTTCATTCTGACCAATTTCGTCAGTCTTCCTATTTTCTCCACCGGTTGTCACAAATTGTTTTTTACCGCTCGCTCGCTCGCTCGCTCGCTCGCTCGCTCGCTCACTCCCCGTCCGCTCGCTTGCTCGCCTTTTCATTTGTCCCATTTCATTTACTTTGATAACACTTTATTTCTGCTGATATTTGTAACCACATATACTCGAAGTAAATGTTTCATTCATTTCCCCTCCCCTTATTTTATCAACATTTTTACTACGTTATCGAAATATATTATGTTATTTATTAGTGCTTTTATTGTCCTCATTTCATTATCATAACTGCCCGTGATTTGTAAATACAAAACGATTGAATGCGAGCGCGTTAATAAAGAAACTCAATTTTGCAACCGAAACCTCCCTTGAGTGTCCCAATGATAGACACGGGGGCATATGGCAGTGCGGGAAGGAGTCTCCATAGGATAGTATAGGCGTCGTGATGCATTGGGCAGGAACTTCCAGACTGTAGCGAGAATGATGAGTTACCCACAAACAGAATTATACTGGGATAAAGCTGTATGATGCCGCTGGCTACTGGTCCCTCATAAAAGCCAGCTTCCCAAACTCAAAGCATATTTATTACCAGTAACCACACCAACTGGACCACACACACTCACTCTCACTCCAAACTATATATAATATGCCCAAGGGCAGCCATTGGCCGTGGAGAATTAGAAGGGAGGGCACACAAGCAGAGATACCATCTCGCAGAGATATAAGCACTGTACTGTGTAAGGTTGGGCAATCCGTCAATGCAACGGTTGCATAGCAACCGGTACAGCAGTAGCACACTGCCGCCAACAAGCAGAGAGGGTAAAGGGGTGGATAGGGAGTGATTCACTATGATTACATCACGCAAGGCATTAGATGTCAAATTATAAAACGAGAGAGGTTAATAAACTGGAGGGCCTTATTTTAGGAAGTACTTGAGGGTTTACGATTACTTAATGTCAAATAGTTGTCGGCATATTGGCTACATTTGTAAATACGAATTATATTATTTATATAAAATCTCAATTAATTATTAATAGCGCAGGAAATAGATGGCTGCATTAGCCCCAAATATAAATAATATTAAACAATAGGTTCATTGCTTAGTAATTGCATATCTTAAAATTATACTAAAATTATCCAATTAATTAAATTATGATACGGATCGGTTTTACACGGCCCGGGCCCGTTAATTTAAATTTTTCTAAACATTACAGCACAAAATAAAATTTTAACTTTTCTGATCAATTTACATAGGCCTATTGTACACTGATTCCAAATATTATATCTGTTTGTCATCGTGGAAAGTTCTGGTTGTTTGTGAATTAGACAAAGACACACGGTAGACACACGTCGTTAAACAAAGACACAAATAAATCATGAAACAACCCTAGTTACAGGAAAATTATATATATATATTTGATTAAATTTTGTCATAAACGTGATAAAAAGTGCAACACAAATGTTCATATTTTTGTGTTTTGTTAACTGGATAATATAAATTCAACAATAGCGGGCTTTCCAATATTTAGAATGCGGCCCAAGCACGGCCCGGCCCGACCCGGCCTGTGTCCTGGGCTCGAAACCGGTTCCTCTTTAACCACTCACTATACATCTGTACTGTACATACAGGCCTAGCCTATACAGATATTCTTTTTCTTTGAGGCATAATTAACATTCTTACAGGTAGAGCAACGGTAGGAATTGTAGGTCGAGCAATGGAAGGTGACGCATTGGCGCCATTACTATTCGTTACCAACTATGGAGAATCTGGAGAACTATGGAAGGATCCCATTTCCACTGTCCGAGCTCGCTCGACGTCGACATAGTAGTAGTAGTAATGGAAGGAATAGTCTTTTACTTTCCTTTCCATTCAGTTTCCCTAGATATATGGTTCGAGCCCCATAATGGCCGGATATTTGATACATCACTGCACTAACCATGGAAACTAAATAAGATTATTTGATTGATTAATATAGGCCTACAAATTTATTATTACCGGTAGATTAATATATTTTCACTATTTCCATTTATTGCTTTCTATTGATATATTAATTACAATATTCCAACACCATACCGGACACTGGTAGCTCAGATTCACTGTCCTTAGTTCCAATTTAAACCTCATGCGATTTTAGTTCCAATGGAAAGGAATTTAGTTCCAATGGAAAGGAACTTAGTTCCAATGGAAAGGAACTTAGTTCCAATGTTTCAAGTATGGGGCGAGCCATGTAGTTGGCGAATAATCTGTTGAATGCCCCTATTAGGGGGATGGAATAAACATGTAGCACGTGTTTACGGTAACCGAAACAATTCATAAAACGCCCAACCTCCTAACCAAACAACGCCCAACCTCATAACCCAAACCACGCCCAACCTCCTAACCAAAAACGCCCAACCTCCTAACCCAATGAACGCCCAACATCCTAAACCATACAACGCCCATCCTCCTAAACCATACAACGCCCAACCTCCTAACCAAAACACCGCCCAACCTCCTAACCCAAACAACGCCCATCTTCCTATACCATACAACGCCCAACCTCCTAACCCAAACACCGCCCAATCTCCTAACCCAAACAACGCCCAACCTCCTAACCCAAACAACGCCCAACCTCCTAACCAAAAACGCCCAACCTCCTAACCCAAACAATGCCCAACCTCTAACTCAAACAACGCCCAACCTCCTAACCCAAAACGCCCAACCTCCTAACCCAAAACGCCCAACCTCCTAACCAAAAACGCCCAACCTCCTAACCCAAACAACGCCCAACCTCCTAACCCAAACACCGCCCAACCTCCTAACCCAAACAACGCTAACCTCCTAACCCAAACAACGCCCAACCTCCTAACCCAAACAACGCCCAACCTCCTAACCCAAACAACGCCCAGCCTCCAAACCCAAACAACGCCCAACCTCATAACCTAAACAACGCCCAGCCACCACACCCAAACAACGCCAAACCTCAGAACCCAAGCAATGGCCAACCTCCTAACCCAAACAACGCCCAACCTCCTAACCCAAACAACGCCTTACCTCTTAACCTAAACATCGCCCAACCTCCTAACCCAAACAACGCCCAACCTCCAAACCCAAATAATGCCCAACCTCTTAACAAAAATGTATAATTATATTTTTAATTTGTTAATAATAATTCGTTTTTACAAAATGACAGAAGGGTTTTACAACTATTTACAATAATTATTATTGACCCTTTAGTGGCATTACGCAAAGGGTCCTACTACTGGGCTCGCCCCACACCTGAAACATTGGAACTAAATTCGTTTTGATATTCTGAAAATTTATTTCGGAACTAAATTCGTTTCAATTGGAACTAAGTTGGTGCTACCGTGTAGGCTAGATGTCTCGAGTCTCTCTAGCCAATACAAAAGTTACATTATCATATATTTATACTATTCAGTAAATTAATAATAATTGTTTACCATTTTAACGTGCTTTCATATTGAATAGTTATATATATAGATTATCTATCATCATGGCATACATAACAGCGTTAGTTTATATCCATGCGGTCTTATCCATAAGTCATGGATTGGACGACTTTTTTGATCCTAAGAAACTTATTATGGAAGAACCACTCGGAAAGAACTGCGTGGAAGAAGGTGACAATATAACACTGAGTTACACACTCGAAAGCGAAATAACCATCAACGATGTATCAATAATATTAGGAGTAATCGATAGCAAAAAAGCATTTGATATGTGGTTCACTGATGGGGAGATTAAAAATGATAATCGATTTGACGGTTATACTAAAAATAATGTTATACTTTCTGTTTCTGGCCAACCCGTAGTGATAAGAGTCACGTACACAGGTGCCCACGTTACAAGTAAGCGAGGGGCTGGTAGGGATATAAGACGCGAGGTTGGCAACCACGAAATGACGATAATCACAGCTAAGAAAATTTTAAGCCCGAATGAATTAATACGGGAGTGTGTGGTGAACGCAGACACGGAACCGAAGTGTAGCTGCAGTGTTCCAGAGTGTCAGTTCACTAACAGAGACGTGGAACCACACATGACCTGCTCGGTAGTTCATTGGTTCCCGCAGCTGAACGGGACGGATAACTTTAGGTTCAACGCAACCGTTGCTAACACCACGTACGTCAGCGTACCCGGGCAGGATGGAGACGATATTCGTAAACACACGCAACACAGTCACTACATGCTAGAGGGTGACCCCAAATACAAGCTGAAAGAGGACGGAGAACACATAGACTTCTCTCTAAATGAAGTTATCAAATCAAAGGCTGAGAATTTTACCTTCAACTGCATAGCAACCAATCCAAAGCTGGATATTACCAAAACCTGTGGGATCAACATAACCATAATTTACCATGAACAACCTGAACCAATCAAAGAAGGACAGGAGGTGGTTGGACCGAAAGGCCCAACCTCGTTCACACTAAATATAACTCCTAGTATATTACTTACTCTCCTCCTATTGGTTATTGTATTATGAGGGAATTTTTAGTAGAGCACGAATTCTGATTGGCTTATAGAATAAAGCTATTTGAATAACCACTGAAGCTATGGAAGGCTAACAACATTAGCTTCCTCTCTCCGCTCTTTTAGCTCTATCAATTTTTAGTGTTTGTAATTTATTATTATTAAAACTAAACATAATTCCAAAGAAGGACAGATACACACCATGAGATGAATAATAATGATATGGTTGATTGATATAGATAGAGAGGATTAAAATAATGTTTGTAGAAAATCAGCCAAAAACATTCCTAAGTGATAATTAATTTCAGCCCATTATTGGTTAACTTACGCAGTGAGACGAGAGGCTCACATGGCACAACACTATAATCCATTCTTTATTTAATAAGTTTTAGATATTCTTTATTGTACCAATAAAATAAAAACCAACTCCTATAAAATAAAATTAAGCTAACCAAAATTGGGAGAATTTGAAAATAATAAAAATTAATGTAAAGAAAGTTGAGTTAACTACTGAATGTCGCTGCTCGTATAAATGAATAATGTGCTTTGTTTAAGCAGTGAGTGATTGTGGTAGTTGGTTAGCTATTGTAGATAAATGAGCTGGAATTATTTGTTAGTGCAATCCCACATTCATATTCAGGATATATTAAAAGTAAATTTAACTTGTTACTTTGTAGTAATAAAATGTTAAGTTTTAGTAAGCAAGTAGCGTGATAATTTTCAGTTTTAGATATAGGTCATCTTTTTATAATAACGTATAGCTTTACTGTATTATAGAAATATAATATACGCCAAATAAATTAAAGCCAAATTAATGTTTTTTTTTACCAATAGAAGTAGTAGCCTGTCGAAACCTACAACGTTTTTTTTTTTAATTTCTGTCGTATTTATTCATGTCGGTGTGGCAGGTGCAATTTCAACATGTGACAAAATTATATAAAATAATGAATTGGTTCATTTTGAGAAGTGAAATAATAAATCCTACGAATTCCATATTTTTGTAAATGACTTTCTTTAGCTTTAGGTGTAGGTAGCGCAAAATTATTATCAGTCACTGTGCCATCATATTTTTCGAATCGAAACACAACAGAGACACACATTCATAATTTAGACCATTATGGACTTTATCAATTATTAACTTTGCCATATATACTAATTTCTCTCAGTGTTACAATTATTATCCATTGTGCTTTCATTTATGTCTATATATATGCATGCAATTCAAACGGCTTTGATTTGAGAATTTTAATGTATATTTTTTAAAATAATATACATTACTGTATACAATTTGTTTTTTTTATTAGAAATTTAGCCACCCATTGACCAGTATACACGGTTGCGATATTTAGTTAGGACAATATTATTGTAATAGTATTTTAGAACATTTCGTTTTCAGTTAAATGTTTTCTCTATTTCATTGCTAGCTAATTATTGTACATTAAGTTATCTGTCATATTGTATGGGGGGGGGGGGGGGGGGGGGGTGTCGGGAGTCAATAGTGGCATTTTATACATTGTTTTATTGTAGGAGAGCGTTAACATACTAATTGGATAGTCAGAATCTTATTCTAGTAAATACGGTATGTTTTATTGTACATACATTGAATATAGGTTTACATTTTGCAAGTAAGAAATAATGTTATGTTTGTTAACTAATAATAATATATTGTATTGTATATTATGTAATGAAACAATATATAATTTATTGACTATATATTTACTTGGACAATCCGGCCTTATCGCTTATGTTATAAATTTGTGTTTAAACGGGATCGATTCCGATTTTGGATTGAATTTTTGTAAAGTTTCAATATTTATGTGTCTGTGAAAGTGTGATAATGGTTTTGGGCAACATTATAATCTTATTCCTAAAATAAATTTATAGTAGATTACTGGAGGGTTTACTGACATATTAACTCGATATTATAAATACATTTCGGTCGTAGTACAACTATTTATCCTTCCGGATCCTGTTCCAAAAAGTCGGGATCGGCACCGGGGTTACATTTTTCACCTGGATCCCTATTTTTTCGTGATAGGGATCCCGTTTGAACACTATTATAAAATAATGTTACCGAAGTTGTTAACTAACTATATAACTAAGTGATAAAAGCATTATGTGTGTTAATTCGAGTGAAGTAAACCTATCTATTGTTTGTAATAATTAGTATATTTAACCTTAAAATCATGTTGTAATTGATTCCAATTTATTTTATATTCATTATTAGTGTATTGTACTTGTCTATACCGATCAACTTCCATGTAGATTTTCTCAAATTGAATTACCCACTTTAATTAAATTTAAATAAAGCTGCTACTCAGTTTCATTATCGCGGAATTTTTATTTTTGGGGGGTGGGGGGGTCGGCGTATACAATCTATTCTATAAAATCTATAAAATAACCAGTTGAATTATTGGGAGCATAACTTGGGATAGGAGAGCGCCCACCCCTACCTTCGAAAGAGGAGCCTTCGGGTCGCCTCCGGCTTCGGCCCACTTTTTGCTTGCTCGAGACTCTCTCTATGCTACTATCAGAAAGATTTCCAGATATATAGGGGGGGGGGGGGGGGGGGGGGGGGCAGTCTGGACGCCATCAAAATCAAAATTGATCCTCCCTCTCAAACGAGATAATCGATGCAAATAACAGCTGATTACACTCCAAAATAAAACTTTAAGCTGTTCTATTGACTTTCGCTTATTGTTTTGGATATTTTGTATATATACACACCATGTCGGGAATGTGGGGCGAGTCAAAACTGCGGCTTGCAGCTTTTGCTGCACGAAGGCCCCACTCGTGTACGTACATAACCCATTATTTTTATTGAAAGATACATCCACTATTATAAATAGGAAGATATACAATTACAATAAATGCTTTGTTTCCTAATGTATAATAATCATGAAATGCAATTATCGAAATCTCAACAATATAATAATTCAGCTCAAATATACAGGTAGGTGTAAAACGCGGATCCGGATCCGGATTCCAAAATTATCAATTAAGGGAAAGGAGCAGGTTACAGTGGTTCCAAGGTAGGTTCCACCTTGGTGTAGTGGTTGCATTGAATTCACATCTCCCGTAGGTCGTGGGTTCGATCCTCACATGGGCCAGGGCAGTTTTCATTTCGGCACGAATGCTTTAAAGGGACCAGCCAGGGCGCATCTCTGCCTTGCATCCTTAAGTGGTAGCTAAATGAGTACTGGAGTTTCCTCTGGGGAGTAAAGTTCTGGGGGGACCGCACTGGAAATAAGTCGTCAGATTTTGTGCGTAATCCCTGGCCTAGCGGCCGAAGAAAATTTACTTTACTTTACAGTGGCACGTTATTTTAACCAAAACAATAAACTAAAGTCAATAGAACAGGTTATAGTTTTATTTTTGGTTTTTATAAAAATGTAAAAAAAATCGACTTCCGTAGGGACAATGTTAAATTTAAATGTAGAATCCGGATCCGCGTTTTACTCTGACCCCAAATATACACCACCGTTACAAAAACCTCCTATAATTGTTTACTAGTCCAATTCATTATTATTCTCAGCCTATGTTTAATGGCTTCATTTAGATGAAACTGCGAGAAAATCTGTGTCTAGCTAGTTTTTCTGCCAGGGATATCTTGGCAATCCCTTTATTCCTGTAGGTTTTACGTTGTTTCGGTTCGGCGGGTTTCGTTTGAGATCCAGAGGAATTATTAATCTGGGAGATGGTAGTGGGTCCAGGGATGCTGGAAGCTGCGTCAACCGCCGGGGTGGTAGTGGGTCCAGGGATGCTGGCAGCCGCGTCAACCGCCGCCTGGGTGCAGAAAGTATCGCATTGTGTAGGAGAACAACGAGCGGAGATTCTGTGCCGCAATAAACTCTGTTTGGAGGCGAATGGCGCCGCGCACAAAGAACATGAGTAACTGTCTGACTCAGTCGGATGGGCAGACCGCCGATGGGCCTTGAGATTGGATCGCGTCACATAAGACCGCGAACAATCCGCACAGAGGAATAACAACCTTCTGTCTTTGTGGACCACTGAATGACGCCGTTTAGCGGAGCCCGATTGGAACTCGGCACTGCACTGACTGCACCGGTGGACCACTCGATGGCTCGCCCCTATATGTCGACGCAACGCCGTCCATGTAGCGAAGGTACCATCGCAACTGGTGCAACGGTACCCCGAGTGGACTTTGCTGTGCTTCTTAAGCTGCGACTGGTACAGAAACCTCCGGGCACATCCGTCCGCTTCGCACACGAATGGTTTCTCGTTGGTGTGATAGAATAAATGACTCTTTAAGAGGCGTTTCTTTGGGAAAAATTTACCGCATTTGAAGGGGCATTGATAGGAAGGCGACTCGGATTTGTGGCAACGCTTTCTATGTCGCTCTAGATTCTGCTTTAAGGTGAATTCGGATTTACAGGATTCCGCGGGACATTTGAATATTTCTCTGGACTCGCAGTGGGTCGCGGTGTGACGGTGTAGGTGGGATTCTTTCACGAAGGTTTTACCGCATTTGTCTACCCGACATGCATACGGGCGTATCCCTTGGTGACGTAGAATGTGGTCAGTCATCTTCCATTTACGGTTAAAGATGGCGAAACAATCCGGATAGCTGCAGTTAAACTGAGCACGGCCCGGCATGATCTCGGTTGTTATGTTAAGGAGAGTTGTTGATAAATTTAAGCTGTTGATAGAATAAAAACCCCCCGCAGCTGAAAAGTAGGTCTGAAGCTCTTACCAATTTCGGGGCACTGGAAATGTGAATGTAACTAATACTAATAGGCCTAACTAATTAGCCGGTACCGGTAGTGCTGTAGGCCTAATAATAATAATAATAAATAATAATATTGGTTATTTATATAGCGCCTTTCTACGCTCAGCATACTCAAAGCGCTTTTATTATCATTACCCCACAGTGCGAAATTTCTACAGCCTTTAGTCGGATTCGAACCTGCGCCACCAAACACTAATGCAGTAATGCTTAGCAGTTGCAGCGCTGGTACTGTTATGGCAGTATGGCATGCGGATGGATAGCGGATGTGTATGTTTTACTGTGTGTAGCTACAATCGTTCATAGTTGAATTGTAGCAGTAGCTGGTTATGGTGCGTTAGGTCCTGGCGCTTTTGGTCCTGGTAGCGTTATGGCCGTGCCATTCAGTCTGCCTCCAAAACCATGGAGGTTAGTAAAGGAGCAGGTTACAGAGGCGAGTTGAAAGGAACCAAAACAATAAACGAGAGTTGGGGATATTGTAGAATAGATTAATTGAGAATCAACGAATATAGTAAAAACGCACCAACATGCACAACACAATAAGATCAAATCATTTTAACATTCACAGATTAAGTATGTACTGTAGGATAGTGAACTATATAATATAAACACACAACCAATGGCATAGAAGAATAAAATTCAAATGGAGTAAACAATAAACAACCAAGGAATTCTTTACAAACAAATTTAATTTGACTATCCGGCTTTAATTCACCCTCGCGAATTCCTTAAGTTGCCGCAAAACTGCAACATTTTACAGATCGGCAACCCGAGTTGCTCTACAAGTTACTGACAAAGATGCTCAAAAAAGTTACCATGTGTCAACCGGGCCTTTATAGCCCATGTTGTAAATATTCATTCCAGAATATATATTTATTTAACATGGAGTGAATCAGAATCAGTAAGCTAATAGTGGCAGAAACAAATAGAAACATAATGAAGTGAATGTGAGTTGATTCTATTGGCTGACTGGCAACTGGCATAGCCAGCTGGGTATTGGGGAAGCCCCATGAGCGGTTAGCGCTTCCATTCAATGCTAACATGAACTGTACAATGTTAAGAATGCCAGTGAAACAAAATAGGAGGGCCCTAGTAGTCATACGGGAGTGGTAGCCAATGTCGTAAATATTCATTCCAGAACATATGAAAATTGTATTTATTTAACATGGGGTGTATCCAGTTCGTTAGTGGCACAGACAAGGAGACACATAGGTCTAGTATATTGAAGGTGAGTTGATTCTATTGGTTGTCTGACTCGACGGCTCTGGGGTATCCCAGTAAGCGTATACAATAAGATCTAATAATAATTACACAATGCAATATATAAGTATTATTATTACGTGACTTGCGTTATGCGCTGGCGTATTACTGGATAGTATTTAGTATTGTAACTGTGTTGTTAATAATAATACTGTACTTATAATAGTATATCTTTGTGGCTAGTATCTTTTACTATTTTAATTAATTAAATAACCTATTTTTAATTGATTAATATACAAAATAAAATATAACTGTAATATTATGTTTCAGTATC
This sequence comes from Nemertoderma westbladi, assembly GCA_032718475.1. Lineage (NCBI taxonomy): Eukaryota > Metazoa > Xenacoelomorpha > Nemertodermatida > Nemertodermatidae > Nemertoderma > Nemertoderma westbladi. The sequence continues at coordinate 134,056 of JAUCBJ010002506.1, forward strand.
ACCATAGTTTTCGTTCTGTTTTTAAAGTTAATTTTAATTGTTTTATTAGTTTGTATTTTGTGTTATAGTTTTTTTTTCATAGTCCGTGTGTTTCATATATTAGCTTTAAAATAAATAAAATACGGTTTTTTAATATGATTTTTTTTTACTTAATAATTAATATGCACCAACTTAATACCAACTAACACCAACTTAATACAACAACCATATTTAGGGGGTCGGAGCCCCCCCCCCCCCCCTAATTTTTTTCAAATTTCAATAAAATGCTACGAAATTCGGTATGATGATAGATCGACACCTTTTCTTACTGGTGGCCTGGCCGGATTTTTCAATTTCTCAGTTATTTCCATACAACAATCCCTTAAAAAATGTATATTTAGCAATGTTTAACCACCTCCGTAGACTTTATTTTACGTCTTTGAAATGTAATCTAGATATCATTCGAAGCGCCTTCGTCTGTAGATTCCGAATCTGAAAACCGTTTTAAATTTAACCAAAAATTGGTAAAGATATTATCAAAATACTAATATGTAAATTCAGAGACGTAAATCGCTATAATTCTGATGTATTGTTTTCTTTATTCTAGAATATTAATTATTATTTAGCTGAGCGTTTAAAACTCTCCATCTTGTTTTTTCATTATCTATAATTAATATTCTAGAATTGAGTAAATAAAACATTAGAATTATAGCGATTTACGTCACATAAATTTACACCTTAGTATTTTGATAATATCTCCGGAAGTTTTTGGTGAAATTTACAACGGGTTTCATATTCGGAATCTGCAGATGAAGGCGGTTCTAATGATATCTAGATTTCATTACAAAGACGAAAAATAAAGCTGACGCAGGTGGCTAAATATTGCGAAATAGACGATTTTTAACGGCTTGTTGTATCGAAATAGCTCATAAAATAAAAAATCCGGCCAGGCCACCAGTAAGAAAAGGTATCGATCTATCATAATACCAAATTTCGTAGCATTTTATTGAAATTTGAAAAAAATTAGGGGGGGGGGGGGGGGCTCCGACCCCCTAAAAATGGTTGTTGTATTAAGGGTTATGGTGTACTGGAATTAGTAATTAACTACAATTTTAATTATTTTACTAAATTCTACTGTAGTTAGTCATTGTGTGTGTATACCATTACCTGTATTTTTATTATAACAGTACGAGTACATACACGCTTATTAGCGCACTTTGCCAGATATGTTCATAATTGTCATTCTACTGTGCAAAATTTAATATTTTATTGTAATTCTGGCGATATTAATAACATAACATAATAGTTCATGACAATGCAAATTGCTTCAGTATTCTAAAAACAGTCTAAAAATTCAGAGTTTTGATTTACTGATACCCGAATACCAAAAAATACAGAATTTTCAACGGCTGTCTGAACGAAGGAAATTCTGATATTTATTAAAAGAAGTATAAAGTACAGACTGACAGATGTACCGTACAGAAGTACCGGTGCCGGTAGGACATGAAGTCGAGTGCAGGAGTGTGAAGTACTGAAGTATAACCTCAATCCTGCATTCAACAATACTGCAATCTGGCAATATACTGATATACCCTCCACCCTCAGCACTGATACATCAGTACATGTGCAGATGTGATATACTACGGCTTCGATACACTACAGCACTACTGCACTACCGGTACCTATAGCTGTATACTGGTATAGAGTTTAAAAGATTAATACTGTATTCAGGTAATACAGTAATATATTAAAACTTCAGACTGTCAGACAGTGAGCGTGGGAACTGTGCAAGTACCTACCGCATACCGGTACCGGTACCGGTCTGCCGGTACCGAAACTCAGCAATCAGGCAATCTGCCAGTCCGTCCACGGCTCAACCTTACTAAAAATGATAAGATTACGCGGAGCTAGTAACCTGCGACGTTGGTTGTATTATGCAATCATAGTAACATCATGCACAACCTTATGGGCCCAAACCAATGACAATCACACACAGTACGGCTTCATTAGGAATGCCGACACTATAATCAGAACCAGGGATTCTATCAGCCGCGGCGCCGAGTTCCTGGAGGCGGCCTTCTCGCAGACCGAAGAAGGTTGCGCAGTCTCGTGTCTAGGCAACGACAGATGCGACACCGCAGTCATGGAGTTGGTTAATGAACGTACCTGTTACCTGTTCCGATGTGAGTCACACTGTCTCTTTACATCACACAGAGGCTATGTAATGATGGTTCTGGATCTATCAGTTTTCCCGGCGGTATCAGAAGAAACATCTACCGCCGATGGAGAAGCCATCGATGTAACGGCAACTAAAGTAGGCATACCGGTAGCTACAACGACTACCACTACTACAACAACAACACAAGGAGCAGAAGATGAAGATCATTTACTTAGACCTCATCATTTACTACAACCTCCAGAGCCTACGAATTGGGAAGCTACTCACCATGGCAACAGCAGAAAACAGAAAGAAGATGCGGTTGAGACCGCTGTAGAGAGGACCCAAGCACCGGTTACCGAGAAACCGATGGTGGGAGTTACTACGGATGAAGAAGATCCATCGAACGGGACACTGCCGGATCTCGTAGAGTCGGCCATGTTCCCGGCCTCGATGTGGCAACGGGAATGGACGCTGGCCGCCGCATTGCCACTCACGGCGGGGCTTCTCATAACAATCACGTTGTGTTGCATCATAGCCGTGAGGGTGAGGGCAGCTCGCACACGGGTCAAGTTGGGTAAGAAAAGTCCCTACAGTCACGACGCAGACTTCCTCATTAACGGTATGTACTTATAATTCTGTTAAGTTATGTATTTTGATTTGACTCTAGTTTAGTTTGACTTTATATTGGATATTATTGGAAAGTTGATGCTATTCTGGTGTGATTTTTATATTTAGTTTAAGTTAATATTTAGTTATTTACTTTACCATCCTTTCTATCTCTTTTTACTTGTCTCTCTATCTTTCTATCAGTGATGCGATTCTGGGTGAATATATAGTAAAGAAGAAAAAACCAACAAAGACCTAATTACATTGTCTAATTAATTGTGAACTTATGAGGGGGATATAGACTTATATATAGATACGGTACCTATATATATATATTTTCTCTCTTCAATAAAAATATATTTTTAATGCTGAATAGAATATATTTTTTCAATGATATCCACTAATTTCAAATATTTGTTACCTGATATATTATATATAATAATTATATTATTATATAATTATATATTATATATAATTATACAGCATTACGCAGCCTAACTAACCTTCTCAATCATTTGATACCATCAGAACATTATATATCGGTACTTATGTGTCTCTATAAATCGTATTGCATTGCTTTTGTGTTCATATATAATATGTATATATTTACTTTCAGTTTCAATTCAAGTTACTTAACAACATTAATGCGTAGCCTTTGTTAAATTATTTATTATTTTGTACATTAATTTTTGGCGGAATCTATTAATGCGTTTACAGTTTATCATACTGTATTAAATGCTTAAGCTAAAACTAAAGGACTACAGGGTGGTACATGTGTACTGTAAGTAGTCAGGTAATATCTCAGTATGCATCCGCATGGGAATGATAATCTCATTTCGGCTAATTAAAAATCTTAATAACATACCTCAGAATAACATGGCACTAACATACATCAGTAACATGGCACTAACATACCTCAGTAACATTATGGCACTAACACACCTCAGTAACATTATGGCACTAACATACCTCAGTAACATGGCACTAACACACCTTAGTAACATTATGGCACTAACATACCTCAGTAACATGGCACTAACATACATCAGTAACATGGCACTAACATACATCAGTAACATGGCACTAACATACCTCAGTAACATTATGGCACTAACATACCTCAGTAACATTATGGCACTAATATACCTCAGTAACATGGCACTAACATACATCAGTAACATGGCACTAACATACATCAGTAACATGGCACTAACATACATCAGTAACATGGCACTAACATACATCAGTAACATGGCACTAACATACCTCAGTAACATTATGGCACTAACATACCTCAGTAACATGGCACTAACACACCTCAGTAACATTATGGCACTAACATACCTCAGTAACATTATGGCACTAATATACCTCAGTAACATGGCACTAACATACATCAGTAACATGGCACTAACATACATCAGTAACATGGCACTAACACACCTCAGTAACATTATGGCACTAACATACCTCAGTAACATTATGGCACTAATATACCTCAGTAACATGGCACTAACATACATCAGTAACATGGCACTAACACACGTCAGTAACATTATGACACTAACATACCTCAGTAACATTATGGCACTAACATACCTCAGTAACATTATGGCACTAACATACCTCAGTAACATGGCACTAACATACATCAGTAACATGGCACTAACATACGTCAGTAACATTATGGCACTAACATACCTCAGTAACATTATGGCACTAACATACCTCAGTAACATGGCACTAACATACATCAGTAACATGGCACTAACATACATCAGTAACATTATGACACTAACATACCTCAGTAACATGGCACTAACATACATCAGTAACATGGCACTAACATACCTCAGTAACATTATGGCACTAACACACCTCAGTAACATTATGGCACTAACATACCTCAGTAACATGGCACTAACACACCTTAGTAACATTATGGCACTAACATACCTCAGTAACATGGCACTAACATACATCAGTAACATGGCACTAACATACATCAGTAACATGGCACTAACATACCTCAGTAACATTATGGCACTAACATACCTCAGTAACATGGCACTAACACACCTCAGTAACATTATGGCACTAATATACCTCAGTAACATGGCACTAACATACATCAGTAACATGGCACTAACATACATCAGTAACATGGCACTAACACACCTCAGTAACATTATGGCACTAACATACCTCAGTAACATTATGGCACTAATATACCTCAGTAACATGGCACTAACATACATCAGTAACATGGCACTAACATACATCAGTAACACGGCACTAACATACATCAGTAACATGGCACTAACATGCCTCAGTAACATTATGGCACTAACATACCTCAGTAACATGGCACTTACATACTTCAGTAACATTATGGCACTAACATACACCATGTCCTGGAATATAGTGTCGTTATTCAGGTACCTGCCCCCCCCCCCCCCCAAATTTTTCTACAAATCTTAATGAGATTGCATGAAATATGAAACAGATAATTTCACCTCCCTCCTCCTTGCTGGGTGAGCCAGAATTTTTATTTTCGCTTTCATTCTTTAGCTACAAGCGTTTGAAAAAAGGTGTCTCCGATGAAATTGCACAAGTCACACCACAGTTATTATTCAAAGGTTTAGTGATTTGTTGGTACTAGTGGAAATCTGACCGCGCAAGGATTCAAAATATGTGAATTTGGTTGGGAAATAGCTGAGATATGGGCATTCGAATTTTGCATGTATTTGCTTGCGCTGCAGGCCATTTATTCTATTAAATAAATACACAATGTTCGAGAACATTTTGATTATGTATGAATATCCATACATAGTATACGTAATGTATGTGTAATGTAATGTATACTAGTATTATCATGTAGGCATTGCATTGTTGCCAAGCTACTTAATGAGATAAACAAAATGTTCTAGAACATTATATTAAATAGAATAAATTGCCTGCAGCGGAAGCAAATTCATGCAAAATTGGAATGCCCATAGTTATATCCCAACCAAATTCAAATAATTTCACATATTTGGAATCCTTGCACGGCCAGCTTTCCACTAGTAGCAACAAATCACTAAAACGTTAAATGTAACTGGTGCAATATCGACGGAGGCACTTTTTTCAAACGCTTGAAGCTAAAGAATAAAGCGAAAATAAAAATTCAGGCTCACCCAGCAAGGAGGAGGGAGGTGAAACTATCTGTTTCAAATTTCATGCAATCTCATGTCACTGAATAACGACACAATATCCCGGGACATGATGTACCTCTGCAACATGTCATTAACATACCTCAGTTACAATTACTTCAATTATGTAGTTAAATTTAGTCATAACATATCACTTTATTTTGGTTATTTATAATATAAATAAGTCAGTCACGGCACATCACGGCACATGTATATATTTCAATCTGCATAATATAATAAATAACTCTTATATAACATAAATATCAGTTGACAATATATGTGGCTGGCCACGAGAAAAGGGACCTTATGTCGCAAAACCTGATTCTGAGATAATCGCGTTTAAAGTTTCCCTCTATTTTTGAACAAATTTAATTGGATTATCAATTTAGAAATGTATAAAACGATGAGGGAAATTCAAATTGGTTCTGATATTCAATATACCTAGGAAATAACTAATTACAGGAAGCAATATATGATGTTGCAGTGTTGTATATAACACTGTCTTAGGGTTTTCATGTCTTAATTTAGGACTGTAATAAATTGTACTGTAATTGTACTACTGTATTATGTAGGTACTGTAGGCCTACAGTTATTTTTTAAATGCAATATGGCTGTCATTTTCTTAATTAATCTTCGTTAGTTCTTAAATTTTGTAATCCCAATAAAGAATTCAAAATACAAATAATTTTAAATTTTGTTAAAAAAATTTATCTTTTTGAAAAAATTTTAAATTAAAAAAAAAATTTTTTGGTTTCATGTTTTTTTGAAAATTTTGCAAAATTTTTGTTAAAATAGTTCATGAACAATATTAGTTTCAAATTGTTAAAAGTTGTATAAAAAGCCGAATAACATTGAGCTGCCTAACTATATAGTAAGAATTGCTATGATATTATTAATATTTTCCATTTTTTTAAATAATCGCTTATTATAACCGCTATTAATAAAATTTTTTTTGCTACCCGATTCACCTTGACATAAATCGCTATAACTTTTTTTTGGAAATAGATATTGAGACACTGTTTTTTTTGTTAAAATCTCTGGAAAATTCTGCATCTCATAGGCCTAATAACTCAAAATCGACCTCCGGTGACATAAGGTCCCTTTTCTCGTGGCCAGCCACATATATACTTTATATATCAACTAATTATATTACATATAACTAACTATACTTTAGAGGATTATCGTTATATATATAGTCAGTTACTAACTACAAATCTTGTTTTGTTTCGGTACTTAATTTCGCATTCGTGTGCATTTTAATTATAATTAAGATAATTAAGGCGATCAAATCATGTTTTCTATCCAAGACGGGACAATAATACAATACTCAGTTACAGTCAAACGGGGAGTTAAATATAACTATATATTTAATTAACTATTAACAATGAATGCCTGGTGTTTGTCTAAGAAACTGCGGCAGTGACAGAACTTTCCTAAGATACGTTTATTGTTTTGGTTCCTCATGCCTTGCCCAGTTTTAGTTAATCTCACCGCCCACAATTCGCCCACATTTGAAGAGCCTCTCCAATAAATATCGACATTTATTACTTGTGTACTTTAATCAGTCTTTTCCACACTTTTCCATGTAAACAAACATGGGAGTTTATCGTTTATGTTACAACAGTTTACCGGTAAGATTGTGGTATATTGCTTTGTCATCTTTAAAGCAGTTCATCAGTCAGAGAAGTCAGCAGGCGGCAGATCAATACGAAAAATACAAGTAGCGCATATTTGATAATCATAAATCATTACCAAATCAACCTGATTTTATGGTCTTGTGTTTTCTGTGTAGCTGAATTCGTATATGACACTCAAAAATTGCGTTTCTGAACGATTACGGTATTTTTAATGATGTCCCATAGTGGCACGAAAAATAAAGTAGCACAAATTAACAATAAATTTGATGGCTACACTTCGGAATTATCCAACCGAATTAAATTTTTGGCAGTTTGAAATTGTACTTGTACTATTCGTCCTGGAGCACTAAAATGACACCAAAAATGTTGGTTGAAAAAATACATCCTGATCAGCGACTTTCAATGTTTGATTTTTCAACCAAGATCTAAAAAATTTCTAAAATGACCCCCCCCCCCCCCCCCCCAGCCAATTACGCAGTAGAAACAGCCCGGGACAGATTTGGTTAAACTTAATTGTATTAACTGATTGTAAATCAAAATGTACAGTCCTAACATCCAGTATAGATATACGGTTTTGTTAAAATATAATAAAATATACCAGAAAGCAGAGGGGTTGTTTTTGGAAAATAAAAAAAAGAATTAGCTGTTTTAGATGCAAAAAATATACAAATTTTGGGCCCAGATGTATTGACCAATTACCTACTATGTGTACTGCTACTACTGTATCAGTACACTGACCAATTACCTGCTATGTCTACTGTTGGACGTTGATGTACTATTACGTAACATACTTCTCTTTATTTTCACATTTTATTGCCACATAGGATTCTGCACATTCGTTTATCCTATATTAAATATTAATATGGACACTTCCCGAATTAATCCCGTAAATATTTTAAAATTAATAACCTGAAAAAACCAGAATGGTTTTTTGGCCATTTATTCAAAATGAAAAACATAGAGAAACACGGTTTTGGAATATAAGTGCCGCACTGTGCTAAACCCTGAATGACTTAAGACTTCCTACCTGGAGGTCACCAGTTCGATCTCACTAGAAGAACTGCTGTGGCTGCAAGTGAAGGCTGCTGCAAAGAGCATTAAGACCAATCGTGCCAGTGGAGTAGATGGTGTTCCCCCTGAGGTCTTTAAAATACCTGCGTGTTTAAAGCTCATCTATCCCATCATAGTAGACATGTACAGAACAACAAGAGTCCCACAATAAATGAAAACAAATAAGTTGGTGCCAGTTCCCAAGAAGGGCAACCTAACACTAACACTATGGATATTTTCGGGGAATCTCATTGATCTCGATTGCTGCAAAGCTTTACAATAAAATTCTATTAAATCGCATCAGGGATCCCATTGAGAGACTGCTCCGTGGAAATCAGAATGGGTTCCGTAAAGGTCGTGGGACCATGGAGCCCATTTTGGCACTTAGAAGGATAATTTAAGAGTTATCAAAAAAGAAAGACAGGCATCTGGCTGTTATCTTTGTTGACTTCTTCAAGGCCTTTGATTCAGTCTCTCGCTCATGTTCAGCATACTTTCATTGTATGGGATTCCTGATGAAATTATTGCAGCAATCAGATCAGTATACGATGGTTCGACAACATTTGTGTCTACTGTTGATAGTGACACATAACCATTTGAAGTGTTATGGGGCGTCCTCCACGGAGACACACTTGCACCATTCTTGTTCATAATTGTGGTTGACTATGTTCTACGTATGTCCTTAGATCATCACAATGATGATGGAGTGATGGTAACTCCACTACTGACTACTCTCAGAATCACTAGAGGGAGCCCAACGGCTCCTCAGCTCATTAGAACAGGCTACTTCTAGTGTTGGTCTTTTTATTAACTCCAAAAAGACCATAATTTTGACAGTTAACTTTGAAAGTTCTCAGCAAGTCTCTGACCGGATGAACATAAGCTCAAAGGATGGTATGCTTGAGCATGTGGACGACTTCTGTTACCTGGGATCATGGATCCGGAAGTCAGGTGAGGACCTTCGAATACGTAAGGGAAAGGTATGGGCAGCCTTGAATAGGCTTTCCAGGATTTGGAAGTCACCGAGAATTAATCGGAAACTTAAGGTCCGATTATTTAGAGCAGCAGCAGTAGTTCCAGTACTCCTCTATGGGAGTCCATGCTGGGCTCTAACTGCTGAGGACACCAAATCTCTGGATGGCACATTCACAAGAATGCTACGCCAGGTTCATTGTGTCAAGTACAATGCACACATCTGCAACCAGACTCTATCTAACATTGGAGGTGTCTCATTGGTTCCCCCAAGCTTGACACTAGAACAAAGCCGCCTCCGCTTTGTAGGACATTGCTTTCGCCGTGAGGACCAGCCAGTGCTTGGCAGCCTCATGGAGTGAATAAGCATGGTGGATAGCCCATGACATTCTTGAGACGCATCTTAAAGGACACTGGCCTTGAAGATGCGGATGATCTAGCAAATGTCATGGGTGATAGGTAGGGATGGTACCGGAACCGGGATTTTGGTTCAAGCCGGAACCGAAATTGTAAATGTCGGAATATTCCGGCCGGAACCGGAATTTCCATAAGATAAAGCCTGGGTCCCAAAGGATCCAGGTAATAGGTAGGAGGTGGGGGGGGTCTTACATTTTATTGCTTCAATAATTATTTGCAAAATACAGTCATTGTATGAAAAGTAACTAAGTCTCCAGCTACATGAGTCGAGTGTTTATGTACAGAATGAGAAAAGCGATTTAAATATTCTCACTACCTTAACAAAAGCTAGTAAACATTCAGCCGAAGCCGGAGGCGACCCAAAGGCTCCTCTTTCGATAGCTGCAACCCGAAGGAAGGGGTGGAAGCTATATTATACAAGTTGTTCAGCCAGTGCTTATTTTATCGACCGCAGGGGATGAAAGACTGAATGGAGCCAGGCTGGGCTCGAACCTTTAACCAATAGATTGTCTAAACCTGGTGCTCAACCAACTTAGCTAACCTTGTAAAGTTTACTAAAGCAATAAAAGTTTATAGGTATTTTAAATTAGACTTTTTTCACTTTTCGACATACAATGAGTGACACGTTCGTGGGGCCTTCGCGCAGCACGATAGCCTATATTAGAAAGTGCCGTACTGTAAACTAAACTCTATTAGATATACGAAAACCGTCTTTCTCAAAATATATATATAAGTGATTGCGATGCTATCAAGATCATCCGAAAAAAACAAGTTTGATACCCCTGGTGCACCGCGTATATATTCCATCGAAACCAGAACACCAAAAAACGCTTATTGCGCAAAAAATAGGTTCAAACAATCAATTTACAAAATTTACATATTTCAAAATTTGGTGCTGGCACAAAAATTTGGCGCCCGCCGAAAAAAACAAGTTTGAAATTTCTAAATTAATTTATATGAATTCCATCTAATTGCAAACACAAAAAAACCGGTGTAAATCAAAAACAAAGATGTTACAAATCATATTTCATGCAATGTAATTTTCAAAAAACGCCTCAAAAAAAGTGCCAAAAGTAGGGTTAAAAAATGGTGCTATATCTCGAAAACTTCCCAATAATTTTGAAAACCGTTTTCACTATTAGGAAGACAATAGATTTTTGGAAAAGTCATGAAATTTCCGATTTCCAACTGCGTTTGTTTCAGAGTTATAACAAATAGGTTTAATAGTGTTAAACAATACTTTTGTAAAATGCACCACTTTTTAGAGTTCTGAACCGAGTGGGTTTATTAAACGGTCCTCAGCGACTGTTATAAGAAAACGAGAATCTTAACGCTAAAAAGTAAAATTTTCGCAAAAGTATCTTATATGTAATTTTTTCTACTTCTATCAACTTTTGCAGTTCTAGTAAGCTATCTTTCCAATAACAATGAGGGGGATATTATGTCCATCAACGCGGGATGTATTGTAATTCATTTAACTACAGTTGGTACCCTTAACGTTTAGTTTTTGACTTATTATAATTAGTTATGTGTATGTTGGGCGGGCATAGATAGTGGTCACGGTCTGTATTTACTTTTCCAATTCTTTCAGAATGGAGAAAAGTATTGTAAATAATAGTTTTCACGTGATGATTCTGTATTTTAGTGCAACAAAAAATGCGAGTATGATTTTTTTGTATATATGTATCCTTGGCTTGATTGTTTTGTACGGATAAATTTAAGTATTTCGTAAACGCTTCACCTATCACTATTTCACCGCCAGTTGTTGTACATTGTACATCATTATCCATATTTTAGTTGGTATAACTGAGATATTGTGGTTGATATATATAGCTATACTAGGTTCTAGAACCAAATAGCTTTTCCTCGCCAGAGTTGCAAAAAGATTGAATTTTATGAACCAATAACAATTTTTCTCGAACTGAATAAACTGTGCTCCGAGTAAAATACTTTAATAATTAATAATAAATTATGTCAATTTGTTTTAGTAAACTTTTCAATTGGACGTTAAAACTCTGTAACCTTTTATTCGAATCGATCGTTTTCAAAAACATTCTATCATTCTATGCGTCTTGCTCTTTACTGAAAGTGGCTTTTCTTGGTATATGTTATTGTTGTTATTCATTACTTAAAAGTTTAAATATAAAGTTTTAATCCAAAAATAATACTAATACACCATAACCCTTAATACAACAACCATTTTTAGGGGGTCGGAGCCCCCCCCCCCCCCTAATTTTTTTCAAATTTCAATAAGATACTACGAAATTTGGTATGATGAAAGATCGACACATTTTCTTACTGCTGGCCTGGCCGGATTTTTCAATTTCTCAGTTATTTTCATACAACAATCCCTTAAAAAATGTCTATTTAGCAATGTTTAACCACCTCCGTAGACTTTATTTTACGTCTTTGAAATGTAATCTAGATATTGATCTAGGTACCGCCTTCGCCTGTTGATTCCGAATCTGAAAACCGTTTTAAATTTAACCAAAAATTGGTAAAAATATTATCAAAATACTAATATGTAAATTCAGAGACTTAAATCGCTATAATTCTGATGTTTTGTTGTCTTTATTCTAGAATATTAATTATTATTTAGCTGAGCGTTTAAAACTTTCCATCTTGTTTTTTCATTACCCATAATTAATATTCTAGAATTGAGTAAATAAAACATTAGAATTATAGCGAATTACGTCACAAAATTTACACCTTAGTATTTTGATAATATCTCCGGAAGTTATTGATGAAATTTACCACGGGTTTCAGATTCGGAATCTGCAGATGAAGGCGGTTGTAATGATATCTAGATCTCATTCCAAAGACGAAAAATAAATCCGACGGAGATGGCTAACTATTGCGAAATAGACGATTTTTAAAGGCTTGTTGTATCGAAATAGCTCATAAATTAAAAAATCCGGCCAGGCCACCAGTAAGAAAAGGTGTCGATCTATCATCATACCAAATTTCGCAGCATTTTATTGAAATTTGAAAAAAATAGGGGGGGGGGGGGGGAGGGGCTCCGACCCCCTAAAAATGGTTGTTGTATTAAGGGTTATGGTGTACTATCAAAAGGATGTTTTATAGAACGTAATAAAGGAATACTTTAATCACAAAACAACCGAAAATTCCGGCGTTCCGGTACCGGAATCGGTGATTCCGGCCGGAACTGGAATCGGTCCAAAACGGCCGGAATTTCGGTACATCCTTAGTGATACTACTACTAGGATCGGCATGCTGCATTGCAGCTGCATTTTTAAGAATGCTATGCCGGCTTATCGACAAAATTGCACCGCCACAACTCCCTATCACCCATGACATTTGCTAGATCATCCACATCTTCAAGGCCAGTGTCCTTTAAGATGCGTCTCAAGAAAGTCATGGGCTGTCCACCATGTTTATTCACTCCATGAGGCTGCCAAAGTACAAGATTATGCACTGGCTGGTCCTCACGGCGAAAGCAATGGCCTGCAAAGCATCCTTAGTGATAGGTTGTGGTGGCGCAATTTTGTCGACAAGCCGGCACAGCATTCTTACAATGTAAAAACACTATATACCGAAATTTCAGTCTGGTATTCTTCACATGGGCCCGAAATTCTCTATCGGTCCATCCAAAATAGAATATGTTAAAAATATATCGGTATATTTTATCAGTGACAACCTAAAATGGAACGAAACACATCGATTATTCGAATTAAAATTGTAAAAAATATTGGAATTATAAACAAAGAACTTCTTGCCACTAAATATGTTCGGCTTCAATGTCTCCACGGCACACATTCTGCTTTCAGATATGGGTCTATCAAAACTCACAACTCAACTAAAGAACACCCTCCCATTTGGCACCTAATAGCCTGTAGTTACTAAACACCTTCCAATTTGGCACCTAATAGCCTGTAGTTACTAAACACCTTCCCATTTGGCACCTAATAGCCTGTAGTTACTAAACTACCGACGCCCATTTTACCGACCCAATCCTTTATATCGTACTTGGGCGGCCCCTAAAAAATATAAAACATAAGTTCCCCAGAGACACTCAGTTTCTCATCTTTTCGTTATTTTAATTTAAAAACCATAAAGGTTCTGGTTTAGGATCTTTAATTAGCGCAATAAATGTATAAACCTTGAGGAATACTGTGCCCCCCCCCAACGGGTAACCCTATTAAACCGCCAATAACTAGCCAATTATAAGAACTGTATTGGGAATGTCGAAGCTGTTGAGGGTTTTCTGCATATATGATATTTCTATCTGGAATATTTTATTTATGCAAAAAATATATACAAGACGCACCTTGTGTGGTTGCTAGGGAACCTCCTGGCCTACAAGGTACAGGTCGGGACTTGTCATCGACACCAACAGAGTCATCCGCTGGAAAATAAACAATATCAAACTAAAGTAAACATGGCGACCCGATGTAATGGGGGCGAGCCATACTGCGTTGCTATAAAACTTAGTATGGAAATTAGTTTGTTTTGAAATTAATTTGATTGAGTTTACCCCCTTCGAAGAGGATTCGAAATATGTAACAATATCTAAATTTCGTTGAGAAATAGCCGTTCAAAGATTGCAAGAATTATTGTTCGCTACAGGCCATTTATTATATTTAATAAATACACAAAATTCTAGAATGTGTTATTTATTTTATGAGTTGGTTGGCAACAGCGGTATTCCTATCCAATATATCTACTGCGTAGCTAATCATACATAAACAAAATGTTCCAGAACATTGTGTATTTATTAAATAGAATAAATGGCCTTCAGCGAACGATAATTATTGCAATCTTTGAACGCCTATATCTCAGTTGTTTCTCAACGACATTCAGATATTGTTACATATTTGGAATCCATCCTTGCAACGCAAACTTTCTAATGATATGAATATTACGACTAATGTGAAGAATGGCCACGATACGGAGGGTGCGATTTCGCAAAATACATTTTTTTAAAACGCCTATAAAAATGATTTAAAGGCAAAATCGAAAATTCCGGCTTCATGGGGTCATCGACGGTGAGTGGAACTAGTGGTGTTTCAAATTTCAAGCAATATGATAAAGATTTGTAGAAAAATCTGGGGGGGGGGGGGGGGGGTCCGTGTCATCAGAAAATGACACTATATTACGGTATCATTAGAAAGCTTGCCTTGCAAGGAATCCAAATATGTAACAATGTTTGAATTTCGTTGAGACACAGCTGAGATATTTATGTTCAAAGATTGCAAGAATTATCGTTCGCTGGAGGCTATTTATTATATTTAATAAATACACAAAATTCTAGAATGTGTTATTTATTTTAGTAGTTGTTGGGAAACAGCGGTATTCATATTCATTATCCAATATATCTAATGCATAGCTATTCATACTTAAACAAAATGTTCCAGAACATAAGTATTTTTTAAATCGAATAAATGGATAGTGTGATAATGGAGTGTCTTTGTAGACTTTGAAAAAGCATTTGACAAATTGAACCGTGTCAAGCTTATAATTAAACTTCACAAACTTGGTGTCAGCACTACGTTCCTGAAAGCTCTTTGGGCTATTATTTGTGTAAATTGTATCTTGGTTGTCATTGGTTCACTTGTTACTTCTCCTATTACCCAGACAGACAATTGGTGTCCTTCAGGATGACAAAATGTCCCCTCATTTATTCGCACTTTTCGTCGCTGATCACCCCGCTGCGTTGATTTTTACGGGAGTGCTTAGTGCTCACGTATGCTGACGATCTAGTGATAGTGGCTGATACCATCGAGCAAACACAGGACGCACTTAATAGACTGTCATCTTACTGCAAAAATAACTCGCTGTCTGTCAACATTACAAAGACGGAGGCTGTGAAATTCCGCCGTGGTGGCCGATTGGCTGTTGCTGACAAGTTTACATATAACAACAAGCAAATCAAATTTGTTTCCGGTTTCAACTACCTTGGTATTGTATAATAACTGCATTTAACTCGAATTCTGAACACCTAAAACATCGCTACAGTAAGGCTATTGCTGCCGCTGTCAGTCTATCCATCAAAGTAGACCGGCAAATAGTCTCACTGTCGTCAACGATGTGCCTCTACCAACATGTGATCATTCCTTCTGCATTATACGGAGTGCCAGAGGTTTTAACCTAGATAGGGACAGCCGATCTGATTCAAGCTCACCTACGAAAGATCAAAGAGTTTTATTTCGAGTTGTGGGCAGGAGTTAGCAAGTTCTCGTCTTCCACTTCTGTTTTAAATGCTATAGAAGACACATCCTGTGACCCTCGGAAACTAACTCCTACCAGATTATCTGGTTTTCGTCGACGCTTCGTGGCACAACATCTGAGCATCGGGCATCACTATCTGCTCTTTTTTGACTCGCGCTGTTGGAGACCAAAACTGACCTGTGTCTGTAAACTCTGCGGAGCGGCAGCAGGCTCACCAGACCATCTACTGTCCGATTGTTCCTGGGCTGAACCGGCGACAGGAGATTCCCTGCTTGCACGACTAAAAAAAGGTACATGAGGCAATAGCAACCCTGACAAACTGAGCAGAATCTGTCATTAGTATGCCTATAGTATATGAAATAGTACTCCCCTGTAATGTGCATGTCAAATGTCTTGTCCTAAGCACATATTTATAATATATAGTAATAGAATAAATGGCCTTCAGCGATGGAAAGTTCTTGCAATCTTTGAACTAAATCTCCGCTGTTTCTCAACGAAATTCAGATATTATTACATATTTGGAATCCCTGCAACGCAAGCTTTCTAATGAGATAAAAGATTGTTCACTAATGTAAAGAATGGTGACGATAGGAGATGTGCAATTTCGCAAAAGACCCCCCATTTATTATATTTAATAAATACACAATATTCTAGAACGTGTTATTTATTTTAAGAGTTGGTAGGCAACAGCAGAATGCCTATCCAATAGATCTATTGCCTAGCTATTCATACTTAAACAAAATGTTCCAAAACAACGTGTATTTATTAAATAGAATAAATGGCCTTCAGCGAAGGATAATTCTTTCAATCTTTAAACCCCTATATCTCAGCTGTTTCTAAACGAAACTCAGATTTGGAATCTTTGCAACGCAAGCTTTCCAATGACATCTACAAACTGAGGCCAATGTAAAGAATGGCCATGATACGGAGGCCGTGCGATTTCGCAAAAAAAAATTTCAAAACCCTTATAAAAACATTTACAGGCAAAATATAAAATTTCAACTTCATGTGACATCGACGGTGAGTGGAACTAGTTGTGTTTCAAATTCTAAGCATTATGATAAAGATTTGTAGAAAAATTTGGGGGGGGGGGGGGGGTGGGGAGTTCCATGGTGTACAATTGTACGAAATAATTATGACCCTTTAAATTATCTACGGCTACTATTTAATTTATAAATGATAAATTATAATTTTATTATATATAATTTTTAATGAATTTCGAATTAAAGTTAATTGGAATTTCTGAGTAAATTGTTGTGTTTTACTGTAGTACTGGTTGGTTGGTACCTCATTGGGGCGGTTATACTTTATCTTTTAGAAAAAAAATATCCTGGATAATCATAAAATTAACAACATTATCACTCCATGTAATTTTGGAAAAAGTTTTTTAGATCGATAAAAGTAATGATTCAATTATTAATTATATGTTCAGATATTATAAGATATTATAAATATATTTCGGGCACAAATAATGTCCATTATCAATATAATAAGTACTGGAATAGGTACAACTATCATACCGGTGTGCAATTTTTTACATTCAGTAGTTCTATAGTTAGTGCTTAGTGGTCATATTTACTGTACCGGTATCATACCGTAGACTAGACCTACATCCATACCCTGATAGTTGTACCTATTCCAGTACTTATTATATTGATAATGGACATTATTTGTGCCCGAAATATATTTATAATATCTTATAATATCTGAACATATAATTAATAATTGAATCACTCCATGTAATATTTATAAATATAATATAATTTTAATAATTCAATTGAATATAAATGTTCCACAAAGATATATGGTAAAAACAGCTGATGAAATAATAATGAATTAAAACTAACTTGGTTTTGTTGGTTTGGTGCCCAATGGGACAGTCAGACGTTCATCACCACAACGGTCATTGTCAACTAAATAAAATAAATAATATTATTTAAATCTAATCTCCAAACAAGGGGGGGGGGGGGGGGGGTCTGGCTTAGTATCTCGATCATTCCCTAAATATCCGTTAATGGCACAAAATCTTTTTGGTGTGTTTAAAAAATTCAATTAATTTCAAATATTAAGGGAAAGAAGCAGGTTAAAGGGCGGTTTTCTAACCAAAACAGTAAGAATAAACGAACTTTATTTTATTGAAGCAGTCGGTTTGCGACACTATCTGCATAAGTAACTATGATGTAGTGATATATCTTTATATTTTATTACATTGGGTAACAATACAGTTTTAAGGTTTTCACAATTTAAGCGCCCTCTAGTATTCAATTCATCCTACATACATCATATCTACATCATCATCTACATACATATATACATACACACCTACATACACCACATATAAGAAAATACGAATATAAATTATTTGTACCGGGGGATTAATACTTTGGGGACTGCCCTTGAAACACTTTTATATACACCGCTTATTTTATGAAACACTAATTAACACATTAACACAAATTTTTTCATAAACGTTTTTTCTACTGACTGACTGTCTGACCATATAGTTTCCCTTAATTGGTAAAGTGATCGTTTATTGTTTTGGTTAGAAAAGCCCGTATTTGTAACCTGATCCTTTCCCTCAATTGGTAAAGTGGCCGTTTATTGTTTGTGTTAGAAAAGCCTGCCACTGTAACCTGCCCCTTTCCCTCAATTGGTTTATTATTACACTTATAAAAAAATACGTTTATAAAAAAAATTGTAAAAAAAGTGTAGGGCCTATAATAAAATAAGCGCATTTTAAGCGGTATAGTGTATACCGTAGGGTACCGGTATATAAAAGTGTTTAAAGGGACGGTTCCTAAAGTAATTATACCCTGTACCGGTATTAATGATATTATACAATACGAAAACTAAAACTAATGATATTCATCTTTACTTCTTTAGGCCCCTAATTGATATTTAAGGTTTTTATTTTTATTTTTAAAATTTAACTTATTAAGCAGCTAGTTATTATACAGTTAACGGTATAAAATTACTTAATTAATTAATTACTACAACCACCATCGCAACATACTGACATACGACAATCAGACAACGGCAACTAACCTAGCGCTCAAATCAGTTTTGTACAAACCACTGGCAGTGGCAATGGTTAGATACTGCAGTACAGGGGACCTCTCTTGAATGCAGTCAGCAGTGTGCAGACAGTTCTGCAGTTTTCTGCATTCTATTTGCAATTTTCTGCTCTTTTATTTTTTCAAATCGTTTATTGTTTTGGTTCCTTTCTGCTTCCTTTATTTTTCAATTTTTTTCGTGATTTGTTGTGATTCTGAAATCAGCAGGCAGGAGGGTCCCCTTCCCTGTATCTAACCAGTGCCCAAACCTACAAACCACTTACGTCACGTACGTCTACACATTTTTTTATATACAGTAGGCCTAATTTAATTGTATGACTGCGAAATTTCCGACATTGCACATTGTTGCCATAGATAGATGACCCGAAGAATAGTTAATTTTAAAATTATACCCCTACCCACTACCTCTGCTACCTAGCACACTCAGAAACTCTGACACTAGCAGCCTAGTACTCAACAGTGTTGAATCAATTACTTCGTCAACACTTAATTAAATATAAAAATATAAAACTACGATACCTGTACCGGTACAAGAATAATTACATATGCCAGTATGCCTACCACTGTAATAATAACTAGGCCTAATAGCCTACTGTAATAGACTGATAGGGTAGGCTATTGCACGAAGAAGGCATAAAAATAGAGTCAAAAGTAAAAATATCATCTTTATAATGTAACTTAAACTTCTAGCTGTCTAGGGCTGTAGGGGCCTACATATCAAAACATGCTGACATGCTAACAGGTAGGCCTAACTGCTAACAGCCAGACAGCCGGCATTATTATAGTTCTGTAGTTAGCCAGTTACGTAGTACAGTAGTAGGCCTACAGCTGTACAGTAGTAGACAGTGAGTCTGAGTGAAAAAAATGTAAACAAAAAAACACACCCGTTATACGCAGACTTTGATGTCGATGGGTTCCGGATGAAGTTATGTTTGCGGGGGAGGCTGTGCGAGAAGTGCCGGTCCCAGTAGCGGCACCAGTACTGGTGCAGGTTCCAGTGCCGGTACCAACACCAGTACCGGAAGCCGTACTTTTACTGGCACCCGAACCAGTACCGGCACCCGTACCGGATCCAATTTGCCTAAACGATGATGTACCAACCAAACCCTCATCTTCTTCATTATCATTATCCCATTTTGATTTTACTATAGGCCTATCCATAATCCTGATAATCTATTCATGCTATTACCAGATTACAGTCTGACAGTATTAAACGGCTGAACGGTCCTAGCGCAGTAGCGGTGGTACTGAAGTAGCAATGTAACAGCTGAACAGTTCCCTAACACTGTACAGCTGTAACACACTAACTGCACTGTGACTGTACCTAGTCCTGCAGTCCATAGCACAAAGTCACTACTGCACTGAGTCAGTACAGCAGTAGCAGTACGGCAGTACGGCACCGGTACCTCTATTAATTACAAATTAGTCAGCCTACACATTGCCGCAGTGCCAGTCTGCCAATCGTAACAATACAGATATGGGGCGCCGTTCTGGTCAAATGCACATGTCATTCTCGCGACGAGATATCATTCTCGCGACGAGATATCATTCTCGCGGCGAGATGTCATTCTCGCGGCGAGATGTCATTCTCGCGACGAGATGTCATTCTCGCGACGAGATGTCTATTACAGTAGGTTCCTGGGAAATGCTGGCCACCTGAATGGTTTTTTAGTTATACAGTAGTGTGTCGAGTTGAGAATGTTTTCCTTGTTTTTTTGTGACCAAAAAACGAGAATGACATCTTACTGCGAGAATGACATCTCGCTGCGAGAATGACATCTCGATGCGAGATTCTCGCAGCGAGAACACATTCTCGGTGCGAGAAGTCAATCTCGCTGCGAGATTCTCGCAGCGAGAACACATTCTCGGTGCGAGAAGTCAATCTCGCTGCGAGAATGTATTCTCGCAATAGCGAGAATACCCTTAATATCGTTATACCCTTATTTGTCTTTATATATTAACTATGAAAATCATATCTTTAATTCAAATCAATAAAAAAATAAAAATAAACACATTCAGTTAATCCGCTTTGGTCATGTTAACATATTTGCAATATCTTGTAAACCAAATCTACTGTACTGCCAACCAAACTGCTTTTGATGTTAAAC